>CAJNIZ010001999.1:0-27404 GCA_905231905.1 Symbiodinium pilosum | reverse complement strand
AACCAAATATGTACATATATATATATATGTACATATAGGTATGTATACACATATGTCTATATGCATGTAGACTCCGTCTGAGGATGGGATGTTTGAGGACCAGTCCTACTCCGAACTGGCTCCTTCGTCTGTGGATCGTTTGCTTATCTGTCACCTGGCCCGTCACCTTCAACGCTGGGAGAGACGGTAACACCTGGAAGCTGCTGGCACGGGCACAGACGCAGACGGACACATCCACAAGCACCTCCTGCACACAAACAAGCAGCACTTCAACTTTGACTACTTCGAGCACCTCCAGCTCCACAGAATCCCGCAGCAGCACTTCGAGCACTACAGCAACCCAAAGCACCACTGCAACCAGCCTCACTGTCACAACACAGGTATCAACCACCACTACTACTTCTTCGCTAGCTCCGATCCTTACTTGTTGAAAGACTAGATCTTTTTTATAGTAGCCCCTACATAATCCTAATAATATAGTAGTTTGCAGTTTCTTTTCCATTCTTTACAAACCCTAGTAGATTTGTAGTTACCATTTTATCTTCCATTCCTTCAGGCCTTATTTGTTACTGGTGCTTAGTAGGGAGTCAGGGAATATAGTCCCTATATAAACCCCAAATATTCCCCATCAGCCCCCAGTAAGATGAACAATCAGCAAGGATCCTGCCCGCGCGTGTCAGCCTGCTACTGGAGTTTGCAGCAGGCACGGCCGAAAATCAGACCTGCGACAGCCTCACCTGCACAGAGGTGTTTGTTCCGGCGGGACTTGAGGTGGGTGTTTTGCAAGAACAAAGGGTTTCCCCCTCCCAAAATACCACAAACGTATGTCATCCTGTAGGGAAGAACTCCAACAAGGAAGCCACAATTTTGAGAGCCCTACAGGTTCTAAGTCTGCATCTCCAGTCTCCGGATGTTCCTGGATATGATTGGGGCTCCACGCCTCAGCTGCCGGGTTTCTATCAACAGGCTTTAGGATTCAGGGCTTGAAGTGTAGGATTTGGTTCAGGGCTTTGGGTCTACGATTTGAGTGGAGGCTGAATAATTCGTAATATCACGTCAGGTGAGCTAGCCCCGTATGATCCATATAAGACATGAGTATCATGGGCTTCATTCATTCTGGGGTCTTTGATGTGGGCCCTTACCTTGAAGGCAATGGGGGGGATTTTTTGTCAAAGTGCAGGTGTTGGACCCTGACAGAGAACCAGGGCTTGCATGGGTCGCAACTCAATTTTCAATTCCTGAACAGTAGCTCAGGTTACTACTTGTCAGGGATTACCCGCAAGAGCTCACGAAAGAGTCTGCCAGGCAAGGAGGTTGTGTTGCTGAAGCTTCTGGTTTTTCAGGCTCTTTTAGGCTCCTTCCTGCTCGATGGGGAGACGGTGTCGATGCTGTGGTTCAAAGTAGCCAACTTCAACCCTCCTCAGCCTACATGCCGCTGGTGTTTAGAGAGGGTGGCGACTACTCACTTTGCTTCTCAGAAGATGCAACGTTTGGCTTGGGCGGTCGAGTCGATCTGGTCCCTATTAAGCTTCGCGTGCGTGGAGCATATGACCGGGCGTGCGCCAATAGCACCGAATCGCCGTGCATATGGGCACGCTCTCAGTATTGTCACATCCTCCAGGGTTCCTACAGTCCTGCAGGTGCCTGCACTGTATCCTTTGATCAGACGCCGGATCAGGGGGTCCAGGGAAGCGTGGATCAGATGCGAATATCGTGGTCTGACCCATGGCCAGTGGCTCGGACTGACATGGGAAGGATTCCTGCGCATTATGTACCAGTGTACTGTACCGTCACACGTAGAAACTCCCAATGTAAGCTTTCGGTTCACGTTAATGGAGCTTCCAGACAAAGCGTAGGTGACCCATGACGCAAGCGGTGCAGTTTTGTCTGTGGAAAGCCTTCGTTGCGAGAGCAGGTCTTCGGAGAAGCTGGGCTGCAGTTACCAGTTACCTTCATGAAAAAAACTTTTGTGCCCATCAGGGATCCTATATGGCCGCTTCCAGAAAATCTTGCGATTGCATTTGGTCTTCAGAGGCCCTTCCGCGACAACCCTACTTGGAACACAACCGCCTGTTGCCGGCAACCTTCAGCGATAACACCCCGTGCAACAACACCTTGTTGATGCAGCAGAATTAGGCAATGTAAGTTTGCGACAAAACCGGGAATCAATAGGTCTGCAACATTGCAGCAAGAGGGGCGGGTGGTCCAGCAACAACCTCTTTCTGGACATAGCCATGGGAATGTGCTAAAACTGGGGTGTCTATAGGCCCCTTGGACACCACCAATGGGCATAAACATTGAGGCGAGCTGCACATCCGCGTGCTTCAATGATGAGCACTGTACCCCAAACTAGAATCCTGAATTCAAATCCTAAACCCTAAAACCCAGGCCCTAAACAAAACCCTCAAGCCCAAAACCCCGAACCCCTCAACATCGGCCCAGGAAAGCATTTCTTTGTTTGAACGCCCTTCGATGCGACCTTGGGGATGACTCTGCATTTCTGACCGCGCAAGGCTCATGCAGTTGACACGAAAATCCCTGCACAACCCTAGCTCTTAGTACCTTGGGTATCAGCAGTATAGAACAAGGGTTCAATTGCTTAAGATTGCCTATGCTGAGGCCTCATTTGTACCTTATTTAGCGGTGTGTGGGGGTTAGAATGTAAGTAGTTTAAGGATCCTATGAAAGGTGTGGCGCCACTGCCCCGTGCACGTGGAGATCTAGTTTCGAATGAGACCTTCAAGGCTTATACCATCGCGGTGTGCCTATGCCCTATTGTTGGGAATTGCTTGGAGCCAGAATTTTTTGTACAAGAGGTGGGAATCGTGCATTTCTTTGCCGCCTTTCTTTGCTTGCATACTGGAGATGGTGAAGCTGGTTGTATAGGGTCCTTTTCAGCCATGTCCGCACTCTATGCCGTTGAGTTGAATGTGTTGTGCCCAGCAGATGTCTGCAAGTTGCAGCCAGACATGGCTGGATCCCGGATAAAGCTGACATCTCCGTCAGCTGCCAATTTCTTGCCGAGCTGGGATGCTACAACAGGATGTAGAGCAGCTTCTCAGACCACATTTCAGACACAGCCAGTGAATTGCGTCGATCCTTCCTACTGCATGCTGTCCGGAGGCACGCGTGAGGATTTGAAGACCTTTGGTGGAGGGCCGGAGGGTCCTTTTCAATTTCTAGGTGATCGTCTTGTACACGGCCAGCGAACCTTCCGTTCTGCGGTTTCTCTTGACATCTGCTTCTGCCTGTCTGACTGTCGAAGTCAGCTGACAGTACCAAGCTTTTTCAAGGTGGGCGAGATGTCCATCGTTCCCTTGAGATTGCTTGCTTCCAGCCTCATTTTGCAAGTTCCAGGAAGAACCGGCAGGTTTCGACTGCTTCGGGTGGAGGATGAGATATCTTTTCAGCCGCCCCCGCTGTCTGTTCCGCCTGCTGGGGTGCATGGAGTGGCATACTTGAAGCTCTTAGGCGACGACGCGTATCATGTGGGCGATAGACAATGGGTAATTGTTGAACAAAATTTTGCATGCTTTGCGATGCATAGGCTCAGAAGAAGAATGGACGGTTTAAACCAACATCCCTAAGCTGGCCCAGGACACTGCGGCAGTGTGCCCTATTCTTCGTATGGGAACCAGTCCTCCCTTGAATTTAGCCTGCTGTCCCTCTCTGACACCAACTTGGCGCAATTGCAAGAGATGGACATCAAGGAGAGCTTCCGAGGCGGGAGAGCAGGGTTTGGGATGGGTATAAGATGATCTGGGGTTGAGCGTTTAGGGCATTTGGGGTTTCGAGTTCAGGGTCTAGGATGTAGAGGTTAGGATGGAGGATTTGGGGTTTAGGTTTTGGGGTTTGGCATTTAGGGTTTTGTGTTTGGGGTCCAGGGTTTAGAGTCTTAGACTTTTTTCCGTTGAGGAGGTTTCGGGCTTGAGATTTTGGAGGTGGGGCTTGGGGTGTCGGAACATCAAAACCAAGATGATGAACACTTTCACCTAATTAATACACCAAACGAGGAACGTGTGATTTTGAGAAGCCCCCAATGGAGGCAGGCTTGGCATTAGTTTCTAATGTCTATAACGCGAAGCCCCATAGAATCCCCGTCAAACCCAAAAATACAAATCTTAGTTTCCATGTTCTTTTCCGTGATAGTCTCCATTATTGGGATAACATCCTTGGCCCTAAGCCCTTAAACCCTAAACCCTAAGCGCTAAGCCCTCAGCCCGAAACGTTGTACGGGTCCCGCAAGCCTACCCTTGCCAAGGTGGACCGGACTCGACGAACACGTCGCATTTGGTCTTCAAAGGTGCGGATGATGTGGTTTAGGGTTTAGGGTTCGCACGATTTGGGATACAGGTTTTCGGGGACCAACGCAGAACCTAAGCCTGAAGCCCAGAAAACGCAGGTCTGGCAAGCCCCCCTCCAAGACTCTAACACTCATAACTCTGAAGTTGCAACCCTGAGTCGCAAGCTCCTAAAACCCTACACCCAAGGACCCAGGATCCTAAAACCCTGAGACCCGAAATGCTACAACCTTCAAGTGGGGGAGTGAATATGGGGATTATTAAGGGGTATCTATGGATTGTTATAAGGATCCGCTCCCCCGCGCTCCCTTAAGCGCCAGCAAGCCAAAGGTGCGGACGATAACCAAAGCACGGCATTTCTCAGACCGGGCCGTGTGGCTGTTTGCTACTGCGGAATCAGCGAAGCTGGCTGCTGGGTTTAGGGTTTAGGGTTTAGGATTCAGGGTTTTGGAGGGTTTGGGGCTGGGGTGGGGGGGGGGATCGCTCATACCTCAAGTTCCCTTCTCCATCTTTAACACTGAACCCTAGCAGCAAGCCAGGCTTTGCTTGTCAGTCTCCCTTCTGGAAGCTCTTGACGCACTTGACGGTGCGGGGCCCGAAGGTTGCTTTTGACCTCAGCCCATATCAGCACTGGACGGTAGCTGGGATATTCTTGGGATTTTTTTTGACATGTTATTATGGAACATAATCCCTACATATTCCCTATAAAGCCACAAGAAGCAAGTTTTCTGTAAGGCCCCTCAAGCCTGAACCCAAAATCGTAGTTTCCCTTTCAATTTCCATTATTTTTATATATCCTATTTTATGGTTTATATAGCCCCACCCTAAACCCTAAACCTTAAACCCTAAACCTTAAACCCTAAACCCTGAAGCCCGTAAACCCGCTAAATCTATGCCAGGTAACCGCAGGCGCATTGTTCAGCCTCGAGCTGCTGGGATGGGGCCTCCTACACACAGACACTTGCATTGTCTAGTGGGTAGCCTTTGATCTTCTGGAAAACATGAAGCCCAATGTATAGTCCCCCTTAAGTAGATAGAATATGGCTTTGGGTATATTCCAATAAGATCCCCATATGTCCCATTTTCTATCTACTTAAGGGGGACTATAAGCTGAAGGCCAATTTGGGAAAAGCTTGTCCTTCAATGCTGAGCGACTAAGGACAAGATCTGGGTCTTGCAGGCGAATGCGTCTTGCTCGGACGCTGTGCCGCGCTTTGCAGACTCCATCCACGCGGGTTGCCCGAACAACTGCAGCGCATTGCAAGGATCTGGGAATGACGGCATAGCCCTTCATGTTCTGAGCCAAAGCAGCGTACCTTGTGGGGGAGCAGCTCAAGATAGTGGGCTCTGCCCGCATGTGCCTCTGGCAACAGTGGAGGTCGCTGGGCTCAGACTGCATGTCGTGCTTGGAGTAGTGTATTGAAGTGAATGAATTTCCACAAGCCTCTTCATGTCGGCTCATCCCTGTCGTAAGGTACCAAGCTGGGTTGCACTTTCTGGAGCTTAGATTAAGTTACTGTAATCAAGAAACCCCATTATTAGTATTCATATCGTTCAAGGCCCATTTTGTGGCAACTTAATTTAAGTTCCTAAGCCCTAAACCCCAAACCCGAAACCCTAAACCCTAGACCCGAAGCCCAGACTAAGACCCTGGTACAATTCCCATTATAGTCACTATTACTGGGTGGGGGTCCACCTAACCTTAAACCCTAAACCCTAAACAATAGCTTCCATGTTCTCTTCTAAGGTTCGTAATTCCGGCCAGACCTACCTCTCTTTCAGCTCTGCCCCAACTGGTTTGATGACCGGAGACATTCTGAGCCTCGGGGAGCAGGCGGGCTGTCTCTGGTCTAGGGTTTAGGGTTCAGCAATTTAGAGGTTTAGAGTTTAGCGATTTAGGGGTTCAGGGTTTAGGGTTTCAGGTCTCCAAATGGGGACTTTCCCCAAAGTCTGGGGGGCCGAGGTACCTTTTAAGGGGATATGGGGAGTATAAAGGGTCTATGGGTTAGGGGGGTTCCCAAAAATCAGAGAGCGTTTCTGGGGGAGATTCCACATAGTAGGGGCTATAATTTCAGAGGGTCTATGAGTTGGGGTCCCCTCATGTATGGAAGCTACGCAATCATGGGTCCCCATATTTAAGGGGCTTGCAGAAGTAATCCTGGACCACTCGCATCACCGTGAGTTTTATTTCCATTTTGTTTGACGCCAGGTCGCTGGATACTACAACTTTTTCCAAGATGACTACGCGTGTTTTATACTACAAACGTCAGAACCTCCTGTACTGATGTTTTGGTAGTAGGATGCGATAGGCATTACCACTGGCATCTTATACTTATACGTTGTATTTCTGAAGCCCTAAACCCAAAATTTGTTCATAGTAGTTTTCATTTTATTTTTCATTATTCCCATCTAGCCCTATTGTTATCCCAATATAGACAGCCAGGCCATCTGCTCTTCAGCCAGCGCAGCCAGTGGATCCTGCACCGTGGAGGATGAGGAAGACCTTCGAGGCGCCACTGCGGGAAGAAAGTGTTTAATGTATAGACCCCCTTAAGTAGATAGATGGTTTAGGTTTAGGGATTAGGGTTTAGGGAGTAGGGTTTAGGGCATAGGCTCCCTAACCTCTCGATCCTAAACAAGAAAGCTGTCCTAACCTTTGTAAAGGGCACTCAAGGGTATTTCTTTTTGAACCATACATGGGGGTTACCATACATAGAGGCCCTCACGTATGGACCCCAATGTCTTATAATCCTCATTTTCGGTTCTCACAGAAAGGGGCCCTTATTTTGGGAAACCCTGAGCCCTATAAGCCACTCGGTAATCCCAATTTTGAGTTTAATCTCAATCTCCTTTTGCGTTTGATTCTCCATTACGCTGGTAAAATCCCAAACGCCCTTAACCCCAAACCCCAAACAGAATTCTCCATTGTCTTTTCCATTATTCTGAAAATATTTGTTACAACCAATATACCCTTCTATACTCCCTATATACTCCCTATAAATTATTACATATCCACCATATATCCCTAAATCCTCAATCCCTGAAAAGGAGTCATAGCAGCAGCGGGGAATCCGAGTGGTGCCGGTGACTCATCCTTCAGCGGTTTCTCTGGTGATTCCCACTATTTGGTAGGGAGGAGCTTCAGGGTCTAGGGTCTAGGGTTTAGGGTCTTGGGAGTAGAACTACCCATAACCCCAAACCCGAAACTGTAAACCCCAACCTTCTGCCCCTGTAGTCAGGAGCTCATGGGCTGTAGGAGCTTGAGCTCAGTGTTGGCAGAGCCCTGCAGGCAGAAGCTTCATATATGAAGGTTATATAGGGGTTATATAGGGCTATGGTTCTATCTGGTTAAATAGGGCTTAACATCTTTATTTCTTGCTTGGAGGAGCTCATAGGCTTTCCGCGTTTTTGATAGCAAAAGGGTCTAGGATTTGGCCTTGACGTTTCTCAGCAGAGAAGGGTGGGTTTAGATCTGGGATTGCGCGCCCGTGCAGATGCTCCAAGCCCTCTCTTTTCGGTAAAGCACGCCATCTAACCACTACAGATTCCTTTGTCATCCATGCGTAATCCCGATAGAACTTAATCTGATTGGTCGTCCCTCTGTTCTCTTACACCAATATATATGTACATATATATATATATATTATGTTTACGTATACATATACATACAGCATCCCTGTAAAGCTGAGACTCCAACAAGACCACGGGCCCGTCCAACCTATGCTTCGTGTAGCCTTCTCTTATCCGAAAATAGCGCCATCCAACCGCTCGAAGTCCACCCTTACTTAGCCCTGAATGCCAAACTCTAAGCCCTAAGCCTCGATTTACCCCAATTAAAGAAATCACCAACCCCAAAACCCTGACATCTAAACCCAAAACCCTAACCCTCAACGCCTAAACCCTAAACCCTCAAAACCTCGACCCTAAACCCTAAAGCCCAAATCCTAAATCCTAAGCCCTAAATCTTACACTTTAAACCCTACACCCTGAATCCTGAACTCCCTGGAGGACCGTGACTTCGACTCCAGACACCCAGACCTTCCTCCTGGATGCTATCTGGCCGACCTCGCGCCTCCCCGCGTTTGAGATGCCTGACAGATTTAGGATTTAGGGTTTCGGGTATAGGGTTTAGGGATAAGGGTTTAGGGTTTTGGGTATAGGGATTAGGGTATATTTTGGCTTGGGGTTTCGGGGTATAGGGTTTCAGGGTTGGTGGTTGAAGGTTTCAGGGTTTGGGTTCTAGAATTTTACGGTTTGGGGTTTTTGGATTTGGGGTTTAGGGTTTGCAGGGTTTAGGGTTTTTGGTTTGTTGTTTGAGGGTCTGGTGTTTAGGCATTAACGTTTGGGGTTTTGTGGGTTTCCATAAATTCAGGCCTCCGTTTCTGGGTGGTACTACTAGCGTTCCTTTGAGATGCCACTCTTGAAATTGTGGTACTCTCTTGAGATGTAGTCGTTCTAGAGCTTCTCTTGGAAGAATATGGAAATGTCAATGGAAGTCTAGCAGGGCATCTCTGAAATTACCAATCCCATTGTTTCTTTGTACTCATTTTAGTCCGTTTCTGAAGGATGTCCAGAGGGGCAAAATGTTTTCAAGAAGCTGCAATCTGGAGAGGTCTCGGACAAGATGGGCCTGACGTTATTAAGACGGCTTCAAACCCTATCGTCGGATCGATCCTTAGTCTACCTTCAGGCTAGGACATTTTCCCTGAGCCCTAAGTCCCAAACCTAAACCCATAACTTTAAACCTTAAGTCCTTGAGTCCCAAGACCACAAAACCTAAATCCTAAGACCCTGAACCTCAAATCCTGCGGAATCAGGATCCTGGGTGAGGGACAGTGGACTCGACACAACCGGGCTCAAACAGCCCCGGAACTTCAGGCTACGGGAGCAGCGAGTGAGCTTCCCGTGCAGGGCTCAGCCGCAAGATAAGAGCTTACGTGGAAAGTCAAGAGGACTAAGTAAGTATATTTCTAACCCGCGCAAGCCTCATAATGACCCCAGCTATCCCTATAACCTACAGTGACCCTGACCCTTCATGTGGGGTTGAGGGGTTTGGGGTGCGGTTTTGGGCTGAACGTTTGCCTGGTTTTGGGTTGAGAGCGTTGGGGGTCTGGATTTGAGGGCTTCAGGGCTTGCAGTCAGAGCGTTTGGGGTTTAGGGTTCAGGGCTCTTATGTGATACTACGCACGCAAGTTGAGAGTGCCAAAGATTTGGTCAAGCCTTGGGCTCGTATGTGCAGGATGCATGAAGATCCCGTAGCTGGCAAGTGCATCGAATTTTGGCGCAGACCGCTAAACCCTAATACCTCCAAACCGGAATACAGCTAAAACTTGGACTCTAATGCGCCAAAACTCGGAACCTTAATACCCCAGTGCCCCTCAACCCTAATACCCCAAAATCCTAACTTCACCAGACTGAAACCCAAATTCCCTCAAACCGTCATGCCCATATACCCCAATACCCCTAACCCACATGCCTCTCATACTCAACATCCCCTTGACCCTAAACCCTGAACCCCAAATCCTTGAGGTCTGCTGGAAGCCCCAGAATGGACCCGCCATGATGGCTGGGACGCTGACTGTGCAGGAGCAGATGCACGTGCTACA
Organism: Symbiodinium pilosum; assembly: GCA_905231905.1. Taxonomy (NCBI): domain Eukaryota; class Dinophyceae; order Suessiales; family Symbiodiniaceae; genus Symbiodinium; species Symbiodinium pilosum. The sequence continues at coordinate 17,497 of CAJNIZ010001999.1, read as the reverse complement.
GTAGAGATGCCTTACGGGGCTTAAGGGTTTAAGGCAGAGGTGTACGAAGATATCTGGGATTTCTTTCCAGAATTAGCAATAGAATTCCTGACTCCACGCTCATTCTGATTTGTATCACTAGAGTCACACGGAGGGCTTCTCACTTTGTGAAACCAGATTTCACGGGATCTGTACTAGAGCATATTCAGGTGCAGGTATGGATTTGAATTCTGGCATGTGTCGCAGATTTGCTTGATGGAGAGCTGATCATGACTTGTGGAGTTGGTGTGCTTCCTTTCGCAGTTTGTGGTTGGTATGCTTCAGGTAGTAAAGTTTGGCTTGCTCATCTGATCTGCGCAAGTGCCATCGTTGTTCTTCTCTCGCAGCTTGCGATGCCATGATTCTCCATATGAAGGTTTCCAGAAACAGGGGCAGCAACAGAGACCCCAGCACATGGGACCTCTGATTTTTGCGAAAGGCCCTATGTGATTGATTGCAGAATTTTTCTTCTTGCTGATGCCACTCTTTCTTTTCTCTTGGGCCTCGGCGCAGGTCCTAAATCCTAAGATCTAACTACCGAATCCTGGCCCTTCAGTAAAACCTAAACCTTAGATCCACATTCCTGAACCATTAAATCCTACGCCCTGAACCTGAGCCCTGAAACCCCCTATCGCTGAATTGTATCCCCTAAAATTCCTAGGTCCTAGGTGCTGAGTCTACCCCAATATACTATAGTAGTTTCCATTTTATTTTCCACTATCCCAATATTACCCCAATATATTATAGTAGTTTCCATTTTATTTCCACTATCCCAATATGAATACCAGGAGCCTACAGAGACGGAATGCGATGTGTTTTTGACAGCAACTGGGAGACATCAAGCTGCGCCAGCCGTGGCCCCAGCATTCCGATGCCCTCCCTTGCTTGGACTTGGCTGTGCAGGGCGCTTTGTTTTAGGGTTATATTGGGATAACGGAAATTAAAATGGAAACTACTATAATATGTTGGGGTAATGTTGGGATAGTGGAAATAAAATGGAAACTACTATAATATATTGGGGTAATATTGGGATAGTGGAAAATAAAATGGAAACTACTATAGTATATTGGGGTAATATTGGGATAGTGGAAAATAAAATGTAAACTACTATAATATGGGTTATAGTCCCCCTTAAGTACATAAAAATATGGCTTTGGGTATATTATAGTAAGATTCCTACCTACCCCATATTCTATCTACTTAAGGGGGACTGTAGGATTGCTGTATGCTGTGGTGCTACTTTCTGGGCGTACGGCAAAGGTTCCTGCATGCTGTATACATTTTGGAACACCAGCGTTTCGCACGATGCAACATTGTGAGATCCCTGCACAATCTACACTACCCCCGAAGCAACAAAGGTACCTATATGACATGCCATGCTACTGTATGCACCGTACTAAGCCGTATATGCGTGTATATAACAATGCATGTGAGCCATAGTTTGAACTCCTTCAAGTGGGTTACAGAGGGGATTAATTATATGTGGGACTACTATAGGGGTTATTAGGGGGGCAAGTAGGAGTTCAGACTACAGCTCATGTAGGACGGAAGGTATCTCTTCAAGAAGTCAGGGGTAATCCCCTGGCATCCCTCCATCTTAGCCCCTAAGCGTTCTGGAGAGGTCTGCGCAAGATATGCAATTTGGCCAGACGATCATCGCCGCTAGAGTATATTGTAATCAATATAATGTACTATAATCTACTGTAGCCTACTAAAATCTATTATAATCAATCTACTATGGTCTATTATCATGTACTTTAATCTACTACAGCCTACTAAGTTATAATCAATCTATTGTAGTCTACCATCATGTACTATGATCTACTATAACCTCTTACTATAATTTATTATGTTTGGCCAGGCGATCATCACCTTCAAGACTGGAGATCTGGGTGGGGACGGCTCCATGAGCCAGATGCGCACTTTGGCCGCATCTAAGCTATAGTCTTAAGTCCTGGGTTTAGGGTTTAGTGGGGATACTGGGAGTATAGACTTTGGCCGCATCTAACAGCGCCCCTTCTGCTTGCTGTTTGAGCGAGGTTTGTGGGGCAGCCAGGGTTAAGAGTTTATGGTTTAGTGTGGCCGCTTAGGCTTTATTACCATTACTTAGGGTTTGGGGGGCAGATTTTTGAGCTTTGAACATTTTGAGATTAAGGAAATTTGGGTACCCCAAGTAACGGTAAGTCTAGATTTGCTTAAGGGTTTACGGTTTAGGGTAATTTCCAGTATTCAGCAAAGTGCAGCGCTGACACAGATTTCTAGAGAAATGTCCCGAGTCTGACTTATTGTCTAAACAAAACTTTGGGTTTCTGGTCATAGGGGCCTCCGGTAGTTCTATTGTAGTGCTTATACGATGCTGCCCGATGTTACATGTGGAGTTCACTATTGTTAGGGCATTTCGCGAAACAAGGAGCTGACAGAGGTGGATTCAAAATCAATGCTTGTTTGACTTTGCGCCGAAATACCTCCATGCACTCCAGCAAGTTTCCTGTATGCAGGGCCCAGGAACATAAAACGTACAAATCCTGAATCCCATCGACCCAAAACCCTACAAACTCTGAATCCTATGAACCCTAAGCCCTGTCAACCCTAGATTTCGTAGACTCGAATCTACCGCCGCTAAATCCATTAACATCCTAATATATACGCTGTTATAGTAATAGTAGTTTCCATTTTCTTTTCCATTATCCCTATATAACCCTTGTATAATCCCCAATATCTCCTGGATAAGAGGGACTCTTCAAGCCCTAAACCCCAATACCCTACTACCCTACACCCTAAAAGGGACCCTTCAAGGTCTCGAGTTTCCTACATCATCACTTCTGGGGCTTCGATGCTGGTCGGCAAGATGCATACCCTTGCAAAACGCATGTCACACACACCCCTGAACCCTGAACCTTGCACCACTAACATCCCTAATATGTACCCCATGATAGCAATAGATATTGGGAGTTATATAGGGGTTATATTGGGATAATGGAAGAGAAAATTAAAACTACTATAGTATATTGGGGTCTGAATACATTAGGATAACCGGAGGAAACTACTATAGTATATTGGGTTATGTCATAACCATGAATATCTCCTTTAGAAGTTTCGGCAAATAGAAGGACCTCCAAAGAAGTGATTTCCCAGTTCGAAGTTCCCATTTTTGCTGGGCCTGACATGCGTGTCGAATGTGCATACGCCATGAACTATCTGTGAGCATGCAGCAGGAGGAGTTTTGGAGCCCTAGAGTAGAAGCTTCCGTCGTCTGTGTGGCGCAAAGGAAAAGCAACCGACGGTGCCGATTCCATGGAAGAGGTGGCCATTTCTCCGAAATGAGTTATCATGCCCCGCCCACCCCCCCCTTCCCCTCCCCTCGAAAACCGCACGGTTTCCTTTTTATGATAGTTTTTCTTTTCCATTCGCTCCTCTCCTTTCTGGTACTCTAAACCCTACCACCCCTAAACCTCAAATATTAGCTTCCGTGTTCTTTTCCATCAGCCCTATATCTTCCCAATAGCTTCCGTTTTGTATTCCATTGACCCTATCTCCCCCCAATGTCTTGTTTGCACACCCTAAACCCACAATTCTGATACCTTTGCAGGTGGCTGGTGAGGCTTCGCCAGTTGGCGCAAAGCAGGCCTGGTGCGGCTTTCTCCTGAAGGCGGGCCACGGATGAGTTGCAGGTGTCATAGGTTTAGGGTTTAGGGTTCATGGAATTTCGACTTAGAGTCTAGGGGTTCAGGATTTAGGTTTGAGGGTGAAGGTTTCACGTTCTCACGTTCTTGGCCACTAGCCCTCACTTGGAAGTTCTTCAGGCCTGATTCTGCATGTCTTGAGTAGCCCCCTGACCTACATTCTTGAACTTTCGTTGGTCCTTATGAGGGTCATGCTGATGGCTTCCTCACAAAAACCCAAACCCTGAACCCTGAAACCCTAAAACCTTCAACCTAAGACCCTAACACCCGAAATCCGGAGGAGACAGCTTCAGATGACGCTGACGGCTTCCCGATGCCTCAGGGGTGTTATTTGCAGCGTCCGAAACTTCGACATTTTTGGCACATAGGGATACGCAGGGGTGTAGAGGGGTATCTGGGGTATTCGGGGGTATATAAAGGTCTACAGGTGTATGTAGGGGTATATAAGAGTGTATAGGGGTATACAGGGGTATGTGGGGATAGGAAAAAAGGCGGATGTGAAATGGACACTACTATGGGGGCTTAAGGTTTCCCATGGAAGATTTCAGAACCTTTAACCCTAAACCCTAAATGCGGAACCCTTGCTTGGGTGAGTATGTCTCAAAGGTAGGTCCACTAGCATCCCTCTTCCGCATGGTTTTGGATCATGTTTGGACATCTAAAGGGAGATTGCTGTACACCTTAAACCCAAGCTTCTCATGACATAATCCCTACATAATCCTTATATCCCTACATCATCCTTTTATCCCTACATAATCCTTATAAAGCCACAAAAGATTTTCATTGTTACAGGGCCCCCCCCAAACCTACCCCGGTTAAGCCCAAGTTTCTCACGACATGTAAGATTAAGAGGAGTCTGCCGGGTTGAGCCCTCCGCAGACTTCTCTGGCAGCTTCACCACAGCAACCTTTTTCTGGGTTACTTAAACTAGGTCACTATAATCAGGAAACCCTATTCTTTGCTATATGACTATATGCACATGATATGGTAATTTGATTTAAGTTCCTTGACAGCAACCTAGTTTTTCTCGAAGCGGTGAAGGGGTTCCTCATGGGTACAAACCCCTAAACTCTTTCCGGCTATAGGCCACTTAAACCCTGAACCGGTGTTCTTCGAACCACTAGTGTCCTCCAAGGACTCCAGACTCATGGGCTATGGGTGTGGTCTTCCCCACTGTCTCGCTGAAGCCACGGCAGAGGTACCTGGAGGGTACCTAGCAAAGTTTCGGGTGTATCAAGGGTACCCTAAACCTTAAACCCTAAACGTTTGAGGAATCCCTAGAGGACTCTATGGGTTCATGCCAGGGCCACATGGGGTCATGTTCGGGAAACCTTCCAGGAGGGTTTGAGCTTTGTGTTTGTAGGAGTACAAAAACAGGCGCTTGCATTGTGAACCTTGTGTGCGACACCACAACGTAATCATGTCTTGGGCATGGGAGACGGGACAGGTACCATTTGGTGGTGAATGGCGTGATCGGCGAGCTGGCGCAGCAAGGGCGACTTCCCAACACATTGGACGTGGGAGTTTCTGAAAAGTATGCATCCTTCTTGGGTGTACTTAGAACAGGGTTCATATGATTTTGGGAAGATGGAGAAGGAACTCTATCTTGAGAAATCCTCACATGGATATGTGTCAAGACCAAGGGTCCGTGCCGCCCCAACATCTGTGGTGCTTATGGTGAGGAATTTGATAGTTTACCTAAATAGGGATCCCAATATGGACCCCAGAATACTACGGTCCTTAGTATGAGGACCCCCAGAAAGATACACCTAAGTTTAGGAAATCCCCATCTAGAGGAGCCTGCAATCCTGGCCAGGCCCATGCTTGGGAACCTGCTGAATGGCAGTTTTGTTTGGAGAAAAGGGCCTGTTAATCACCAGTGCCAGAAGATCTCCTGTTTGCCATGCTCCGGGAATGAAACCCTAAACCCTAATCCCTAAACCCTAAACCCATTGGGAAGGAACATTGCTGGGATACTAAACTGACCCTGCTTCGAGGCAAGAGGTGCTTCGCATACTCGATGCTTGCCTGATCGAAGTTCATGGAAGGGTGTCCCCTTTACTCTGGCCTCTAGGGGTTTAGGGTTTAGGGTCAGTTGGGAATGAATGAACGGAAGAGAAAATGGAACCTACTGTCCTATGAGGGGGTTTTATAGGGACTACCATAAGGATCCATTCTTAATTCCTAGCTAACCAAAGGCCAGTACTGTCTTCATGGACGTAAAATATGAATGACTTGTGGGTTTGTGACATGTTAACTGCACTGCAGGCCAAGCCAGGCAAGCGGAAAAAATGGCTGTTGTCGGGCCGTCGATTGGGGATAGGGTCTGGGATTTGTTTTACCGAGAAGACTGATGTTTTGAAGACATATCTACGGCCAGAGCTGGACGCACTGAGCAATCAAGTAGGCAACATCGAAGCAAGCCCGAAACAAGTAGGACTTAAATTGGAGATCTGCCTTTTGAGGGTTCCAAGGAACATGTTATTTGGCTTAGAAAGAAATATTTCTTCATAATGATGGAGCCGGTGTGGGAGGGATTGAAAGCACAAAGGAACAGGGATTGTATAAGAATGAGCCAAAAGAGGGATCGTGATTTGATGACTGCCCATATCCAGGTCATGACCGACCTCGAACAGAAGCCCTTCCACGTAGATGAGCGTGGCCGTTGCCTGCTGCGCAGCAGCCCGCAGGCATTCCCTTCTTTACTTCTCAACAGAGCATCACTTATTGGTTAGTATATAGGGAATAAGGGAGTAGCAGAATCCCTATATAATCCCTAAAAAACATATCTCTTACTTCCTACCAGTCCTTCCACAGTAAGATCATCACCCAGCGTTTTTTCATGATCTCGCTCCCGACGCGTGTTGTTGCGTGCACAAGACTCACAATCCTGATGCCAACAGGCGTCTTCATAAATGTCACCAGCATGTTCCTTTCCATTGTCAAAACATGCCGTGTATTTACTGCGTAGATCCCACCTGTTGCTGCGGCTCCTTCGGGCACGCCAATTTTGATCCGAACCATGCTACCAACAAGTAGCTGGCAATCTCTACAAGCGCTGCTATGCAAGGCAACTGCCAGAATAGCAACATCTACTGACATTGCTGTTGTTACTCGAATTGATCGAAGCCTTATACTCATTTTTGCTGCTATGACTAAGTAATGAGGACCTAGCTCAGATGCGGCGGTGACTGTTCCGAAAGCCTGAACCGTAACCCTCAAACCCACAACCTTCACCTATCCCAGCATCCACCCCAACCCCTGAACACCTAAATCATAGACCCCCCCAAGCCCTAAACCGGTTTAGGGTTTAAGGTAGTGACAAAGTTGTAGGCAGCAGCAGCTATCACCGGCGAGCCAGATCTGTGGCCAGCCTCGAAGATGGCTTGGTTCGTATCAGCCTGGTTTAGGGTTTAGGGGTTTTAGGATTTAGGGTTTAGGGTTTAGGGGTTTTAGAGTTTAGGGTTTAAGGGTTTTTAGGGTTTAGGGGTTTTAGGGTATTGGGTTTGGTGGTTTAGGGTTTAGTGTTTGGAGGTTTAGGGGGTTTAGGGTTTACGGAGAATGGAAAAGAAAATGGAAACTATTGTACTGGGTTATATAGGGACTACCATTAGGATCCATTCATTCATTCCTGGCTAACCAAAGGTAAGATAAACAAGCATTGAAACGCAACAAAATCAGTTGTACAGGACATCTAGGGACGTAGTTGGGTCATATCAGGATATATCATATAGAGGTTAAAGTCCAGGATTACCCAGACCGTTTAGGGTTTAGGTTGCTTTATGGAAGGAATCTATGGGATCTGTAGTATCATGCCAGTTCTGGCTTGTTGTCGTCGTCTGAGGGTGTCACAAGCCTCAAGTTCTGGAGTTTCAAGAAGAGAGCTAAGGCCTGAGGCTCACCACGGGCTTAGGGTTTGTAGGAAATTGAGTTGAGAAAGCCTAGCAGGAGACAATCGGGAAGTTGGGGGAGGATATGAGCTGAAGCACGAGACTCCCGAACATATGCACTTTCAAGAGTACCTGTGATCTTTCGTGTCGCTCAGGCAGAACTGTGCGATTCTTGGGGGCAGCAATGGCGCGTTGGCTGCAGCAAGGATGCTACTGTAAGGTTTCATGTAACATGCAATCTGCTTACACGGTCACTAATACTAAGTAATATTGTCCCGACATGTTCTTGGGTCATCCTGGGCCCTTGCACAAGAACATTCAAGACATAGGGAGGGAGTTGTTTAAATTTTTTTGGAGCATGATATGATCAATTCTTTTGCTTGAGAAGGAATCTTCTGTTCTTATGTGCTCCCCTCTGAGGGTCCCAGTACTCCATTCTTCCATTTCCTATCCGAAGCCCGAGGCCCAAAGACTACAGTTTACCAGCCAACAGCAAATTATTTCAACCTCCCCTGATCTCGTCTTAGATGTTTGGTTATCTAGAAGATAGCCCGCATTTGGCCCCTTTTCAGGTGTTTGAATTACAGTATTGTAATCTGGCGAATGGCACGGAATTCCTAAACCCTAAGCCAGGCGCCACAGTCTTCGCGGTGAGCGCCCAGTTTCCTTTTGAATGTTCCTTTTGCTTCTCCACTTGACTTTGCATTCCCTATTACATGCAGATTCTAGAGTCCTTTAATGTCCTTTGAAGATCTTTCTGAGCAATTCTTCATTTTCTTTTCCATTCGGTTCTTTCATAGAGTACTTCAACCCTAAATCCTAAGCCCGAAGTCCCAGAACCCAGGACCCCAAACCCAAATTCTAAAACCCTAGACCCAAAGTCCAAACCCTCAACCCTATAGTAATCTTTAGCCACCAGTAATCCCGTATGTAACCCCAACTCCCAATTCAAATTCAATTTTCGTTTCCATCTGACCCATCTGACTTTCCATTGAACTCTTGGCAGCAACCCCGAGTGAGGAATTCTGACCTGGGAGCCCGCATTCAAAACCTTTAACGCTAAACCCTGAGACCCAAACCCTAAAATCCTAAACCCTGAAACCCTAAACCCTAAGTAAGGAATTCTGGATCTTGGAGCTGGGCTCGCAACCTTGCGCCTGCTGCCGCAAGCCGGCAGCGCGTTGCGGGCCATCCGGGCATCCAGCGACTGGGTCGTTAAGAGCTTAGGGTTAAGGGTTTGGATTCTGGGTTTAACGTTTTAAGGTTTAAGGTTTTGGGGGCTTGGAGTTTAGGATTTAGGGTTTAGGGTTTAAGGATTTAGGATTCAGGGTGTAGGGAAAGGATTCTTAAAAGGGTTACAGAGGTTATGTAGAGATAAAGGGGGGGGGGTATTTTGGGATATCCAGGATATCAGGATATGCAGGGCTGATTTAAGTGACGTCTTGCAGGCGCTTTTGTTTTATGAAGTCTTGACCTAGATTTTGCCTGTGTGCGAGCTAGTGACGCCCAAAAGCAGGAACGTCAAACTCTTGTCTGGCAACACCGTGAAGTCCAGGTCAGCTGAGATTGTTCTTGTGGCCTCTGATGGGATGCTTGGCTGCAACAAGAGATCCATTATTGCTACTGTTCTGCTTTCTTTGCCGTTGCTACAATCGTTCGCTCGGTTCGGGTTATTCGTATTTTCATAGCCGTTGCTAGACGTGAACATCGGTAGGATTGCAGCAAGGAGCAGCAGCAAGAGGAGGAGGAGGACGAGGTGGAGGAGGAGGAGGAGGAGGAGGAGGAGGAGGAGGAGTCGTAGTAGCAGTTTTCGTGGTGATGGCGGTGATGGTGGTGGTAATTACCCTTCTTATAGTCTCATTATTAGTAGTAGCAGTTTAGTACCGGCAGCAGCGGCAGAAGTAGCACAGGGTGCAGAGGCAGCAAATAGCAGTAGCACACAAGCAGCAGAAGCAGCAGAGTTAGCAGCCCGCAGGAAACAGAAGCAGCGGCAGCACGAGTAGTAGATAATCTGTGTAGCGGTAGAATTTGTGTTGCCTACCGTCTAGTGCAGCTTCTTCCCATAGTCTGCACTTCAGCGCCAAACATCATCCTCGTCCTTAAGGCGCAGGGACCGAACTCCAAAGCCACAAGCCCAACGTCCCAACACTTTAGCTATACTTTTCAAACATTCTCCTCTCTTGCTCTAATATTTACGCACACATATTTGCAGATGTATAGACATATCCATCTGTATGGAAATACCGACAACACTTCATGTCCAATGTATCCCTAAGCCCTAAACTTCAAATCCTAAATCCGAAGCCCCAAACCCTAAACCCTAACCCCTAAGCCCTAAGCCCAGCTGCACCGCAGGATGGCATTTGCGAACTGGCACCTGCGACGCTGTCTGCGTAGAGCACAGCGGCCTGTGCGGGCTGCGAGGGGTGGACTCTGGATGAGGTTTTGGGGATTTGGGGCTTAGGATTCAGGATTAACTACTGGTGCTAAGTAGGGAAAAAGGGAACATCATCCCTATAATATGGGTGTCGGCTGGAGGGTTAACTTAGTGGTTCTAAGTCGGCCATAAGGGAAGATAATCCCCATGTAATCTCTATATGATATATCCCTGTATCCCTACTAAGCCCCAGGAAGTCAAGGGAGAGTTTTAAGATTTTGGGGTTTTGGTCTTGAGGTATTGGGGTGGTTGGGGTTGATATGTTTTGGGGCCTAAAAATTGGGTTTCAAGTTTTGGCCGGAGTTTTTCGGGGACTGATTGACTTTATTGTAGGATCCTTTATGACAATGGTGAAGATGCAAGTATTGGGGTCTACTGCGCGAGGATAGTTTCAGAAATAGCTCCTAAGAAAGCCGTGTCGGAAGATACCAGGTAGCACTCGTGAGAACTACTAGCTTGAGATACATGAAATTCGTATCTAGATGTTCTAGACGAACATTCGAGAGCTGCAAGGAATGCGGTCGGTCCCATTTGAATGCTAAGGATTGCGCAAGCTTCTCAATTAGCTCCAGCCGTTCGCAGCCGAACGCGGTAGCTTTCCTGTTGCTAAGATTTGGGTTTGATTTGGGGAGGTGTTAAGGTTGTCACTAATGGGTTTCGTGGTCGTTGAGTTACTGGCCCCTCCAGGCCAGCAACCCTGAAGCTGTAAGCCCCTTAGGTGAGATGAGGGTTTTGAGTTACGGGCCTGATACGGTATTTCAAGGTACCCTTGTAACGTCCGCTACAAATGGTTTAGTGTTTTGGGCTAGGCTTCATCTAAGCGTGTTCGGGTCTTCATCCTCAGGGCATGGACTCCAAGTTCTTTAGAGGCTTGTAATTTTGTGGGAGGTCTCTAATGGCTTGTTTTTTTGGGAGTCCGAGTGCTATTCATCCATCCCATTCTGTGGTTGCATGAGGACAACCTTTATGTGCAGACACGATCGCGCAACCCCAGGTTAAGATGACGCTGCCAGCCGTGTCACAGCTGCACGGTAAGTTTAGGGTTTAGGGCTTCTTTTGGCCCATGCCTGCATACTCTGTGCAAACAGTGTGGCAAAGCTGAAGTTGCTGGAGGACATGGGGGACGTCTACGGCGCTGTGCAGAATATCTTCGAGCTCTCCAATCTGGCGCCACCCATAGGAGCTGTATTTTTGGGGTAGGGATGGAATGGGATGGAGATATTGCCAGCTTCTAATTCTCCAAAAACTGAAACGGCATCCTGGCAACCTATCCCAAACTGAAATCCCACCTGCTAAACCCTAAACCCTACACCTCAGACCTTTAACCCTAAACCCAAAGGCCCAAATCTAGAATCCTATATCCCTTAACGTTGAACCTGGATTGATGGCAGGAGGACTCTTCCCTGGACGCTGTGGGGTCCAAGTCAGTCTGCCAGACGACTCGGCTCCCTCCTACAGTGCCCAAGCTCCATTTTGACAGTACTCTCTAAACTCCTAGTATCCCCCTTAGTAACCCCTATAGTAGTTCCCTAGATAATCCCCTATATAACCCCCTTTAAGCAGTTTAGGCTATAGCTCATTTGGGGGGATTATGAAGATCCCTCAGAGGGTTTAGGGTACATGAGGCCCAAGGGCCTTGGGTTCATGTCTGTTCCCTCTTGCGGCTTCCTAGGGCACTGCCCAGAGCTTGAGGGAATGCTAGCTGGCGCGTCTGGCTCATTCCTGTGCGAGACATAACCATTTCCTTGCGTCAGCCCATTTCTTTCCGTCTAACAGTTGTGGCTGTAACTGTCAGGTGCAACCTCTGGCGACTTCATCTACAGGACACTCGCAGATGGCAGCTAATGATGTTTGCCTGTGTTTGAGGTCTTCATCTATGGGTTGTTCCGTTTCGACTGGCACTATTAGTTTTGGGACTGCAGCGTACGTATCCGTAACAGGAGTGAAACTGCCATCATCGTGATGACAGTTATCAGTGCTACCATACTTGTTCATTGCAAGCACGAGCAGGAGTCCCACGGCACTGGCGGGTCTGCTTAGCACTGCTGGTAACGAGCGACCATTCCAAGCACAAGTCGGCTGCTTTTTTGCAGTTGCAAAAGCGTGGTTGGATGCGGGGTTCTGAAGACACTACAGCGATTCAGACTATGCGCAGGTCACGGGGTTTGGGACAAGTGGACCACCTTCTGGCATTTTCCATGCCCGTGTGAGGGAGGGCATGTCGTCTAGAGTTTATTTTGAGCCGGTGATATGCTTGGGACCGGGCTTTTTCAAGAATGTCTAGGGATTCTTTGGAGAATCCCGCACATGTCCCAGATACCCTAAGCCCTAAGCCCTAAACCCTAAGTTCCAAGGCAACATACTCTACGCGAAGCTCCGCTTGGGTGCGACTTTGCTCAGCGAGGCTTCAGATTTTGTGGCCTGCTTGCAGTCCCACGGTGACAGGGTTGACTTACTGTGGCTTAGTTGGGAATAAGGGGATACACTATAGGGTTCAGGGTTTAGGGTTTGGGGTTAGTAGGGGATAAGGGAATCTATTGTATAGGGATTATATAGGGAGTATATTTCCTTAATTATTCCCTACTAAGAACCAGGAAGTTGAAGGTTTATGGTTGCAGCAGTGGCTGACTGCTGTTCAAGGGGGAGTGGATGCCCATAGCAATCCCTATATAACCCTCAATTATTGAGTTCCCCACGAAGCGCTAAAAAGTTTGGGGAGGTTGTGTGGCTGACGTGATTGATTTCGGTGCAGTGGAGAGCCCTAGAACTGAATTGCTGGCAGACTTCTGTCATCTCATGACAGCCTTGCGCACCTGGCAAGTGGCCTTTGCCATATGGATAAGGATCATGTTCGAGTGGAAAATCATATTATCCTTGCAAAGCCTCCTGAAGCCTTATGAATAAAGCCCAAGTTCCAAACAAGCCTCTATGCCCCAAACATCAAGCCTTAAGTCCTTCGATCACAAGCCTGAAAAACTAAACTGTAAGGTGTATACCCTAAGCCTTAATCTTAGCCTCAAACTTTGCATTCAAACGCTACAGCCCAAATCTTGAATGAGAATCCGAGGCCGCCACGCTGGAGATTCAACCTCCTTGGGGCTACAGATGTTCTGCTGCAAGAGCCCCCGAACCGCACGTTGCTGCCCTTGAAGGACCACGGCTTTCGAGTGAATCTCTACTGAGGGTTCAGGATAGGGTTCAGTTTCAGGTAGCTTACCGGTTGGGCGTTGAAATCACCAAGTCAGTGTACGAGTGCCGCCAGTTTTGCCCACAGACCCTAAACCCAAAACCCTAAAAGCCCAAATCCCTAAACCCTACAAAGCTAAATCCCTAAACCCCTGAACCCTAAACCCTCAGACTCTAGATCCCAAACCCAGAACTCCTAGGTCCTAAGCCCAGAACTCCTAGCTCCTAAGCCCTTACCTCCTAGGTCCTAAGCCCAGAACTCCTAGGTCCTAAATCCAGAACTCCTAGGTCCTATAGAGCTCATTATGAGGACCCCCAGAAAGGTACCCTTAATGTTGAGAAACCGCCATATCTAAACAGGACCATGTCCAACCTGGCTTGGCTACAAGGCAAGACCTTATAAGCATATCTGGATTCGTACTCGCCTTATTGGCTGCTGCAAGGTAATGAGAGTTTCTCAACATGATTCCCACACAATCCTTGAATCTTCTTATACGTTCCATATATTGCAGGTCCGCCAAGAGGCTCTTCGTGTATGCAGATCCTGCTTTCTTTGCAGCGCCGTGCACCCTAAACCCTAACCTTAAACCCTAAACCCGGAGGAGAGCTTGGGAGTCTTCAGGAAGATGGATGGAGCAGTGGAACCTCAGCAGCAGATGTGGCATAATAGTAATAGTAAGAGTAAGAGTAGTAGGGTTTAGGGTTTACGGCTCACTTTTTTGGTGCACGGTGTGGAGATCATACTTGGGTTTTGCATGGGGGTATTCAGGACACGCAGAGAGTGCTAGGCCTAAGGGTGCAGGTATGTGTCTTTAAGGTCAAGCCCTAACATCATATGCTAAGCCAATATACGGTAATGGAGAACCAAGTGGACGAGAGAATGGAACATGAAATGGGAGCTGGGTTCGTATAGGGGCCTTCTAGGGATGATTACAAGTACAACGTAATAGGCTTTAAGATCGTAAGCACCAAGCTGAGGTACTCAAAGTTGCTTCTTCAACCTGCGCGCAGGATTTGCAATCTTCGCAGGCACCAGAAGTACTTGTGAAGACGCGTTCTCAAAGCTGCTTCTAGCCACGCAAGGACTTGATAATATTACTGCCTAGGCCTCAAACCCCTGAACCCTAAACCTAAAGTCCCAAGAAAAAGGAGTGTCAGAGCAGAATTTGTGTGGCTACCCTAAACCCTAAACCCGAAAGCCCTAACTCCTAAAGCCTAAGCCCCAGGGCAGACTTTGTGTGGCTTCTGCAGGCACTTCTTTCATGGTCCGGCTCGAGGTCAACAATCCCTCGATGCCGCTGCCCCGTGATGATCCTCTCAATGCGTAGCTTGGGCTGTTCATCTCGCCTTTGGTTAACTGGGTATGAAGGAATGGAAAAGAAAATGGAAACTACTGTAATGGGTTGTATAGGGACTACTATACGGATCCCTAGCTAACCAAAGGCCAGTCATGGGGTTCGAAAGTTTTCCAAGACCCACATGGAATTTTGAAAGGGACCGTTGTGTAGAATGGCTTCCTACCTGAGGCAATCTAGGGCTTCTCCCTAAGGTTTCATGTCTGTTTGTGGGAGAGAAAGAGGGTTTGACCTTCCAGCTTGTGAGAAGCAAGGCCAAGTGATCCTAGCCCCAAACCTCACCCCCAGGGGCATTCAGGGACCCAGGGATATAAATCTGGGGCTATATAGAGAGGTATAGTGAGATGTGTAGGGATACATAGGATATAGGGAGGTATAGGGGCCAACCCCTAAACTGAGTCAATAAGGGGGGGGGTTGTGATATGGTTGTTGGGGTTCAAGGTCTGGACATCAAAGGATTTCCCCCAAACCCTACACCTCAAAGGGATCATCGGGTAGCTCATTATGCTTCCCGGAACCCCCGAGCCCTAAACCCTAAACTGTGTGGGGATTTGTAGGCATGATGGGACATTTGTTAGTGGGTTGCGGGGTTTCCTTGCTCTAGTAATTTAACTGGAGTTCCTCCACAGTAACCCAGTGTGTTGAAATGATTTTGAAACCATCTTGGCCAAGCCCTAACCCCAAACCTGAAACCTGAAACCTAAAACCTGAAGCCCCCAAAATCCCAAACATAAAATCCTGAACATCATGGGAACAGACTGAAAACTTCAAGCTTAAGCTCGAAGCCCTAAACCCTAAGCCTTAGAGCTAAGTTTTGTTCATCTTCATGCCCACTTTGAAGGAACAGCAACGGCGAAAGAGTTGGAATACGGAAGCAGGATAGTCCAGAATTACTATTTTCCCTCTTCTTACTTCGGGTCTTGGAGTAAGGGGATAATGAGATTCCAACATTCTGGCTTCCTCTACAAGAGTACCTCCCCCGAAGACCTAAACCCAAATCACTTGAGCCAAAACCTCATTTTGATCAAATCCCAGGTGGCATTTGGGTCTGGAGTCCATGGGCTCGTCACTATCCCGACGCCAGGTCGGACAGCTTCCCCCTCAGCCCCATACTTACCGGTGCTCAAGGGAGAGAGCGGGAGGTGGATCCTACAAACAATGTCGATATAATCCCCATATATACCCCCAAATAATCCTTATATTCACCCCCCACTCCCCTTGAGCACCAGTAAGCCTAAGAGTGAACAACCCCTCGCGCCATGTAGTACCGTTATATATCAGACGGAATATTTGTTATTATGGAGGTGGAGGAGTTGTATTATGGGTGTTTAGGATTCAGGATTCACTGTGTAGGGTTTACGCTTCAGGTCTTTTGGAATGATGTCGGCTTAAGGACAGGGTTTACGACTTAGGGCTTAGGTTGAACTGGTGTATCTGTAGAGTAGAGCTGGTGAAGGTTCATGGTTCTTCCATTTTAGGATCCTGTGTCAAGGGGGCGTGTAAACTCAAGAAGCGGTCTGAATGTGTGAGTCTTCTGCGTACCGCACTGTGAAGTGTACCAAAGGCTCATAACCTTGAGAATGTCACATTGCCAGGTGAATGCTACAGATGCTTTCACGCACCAGCAGTTTGGATTGAACCTGGGCAGCACGAGGGTTGTTTCTTAGTAAGAATGAATTTGAGAATTGCATATTGCCATGGGTTACATGGGGAACTCATAGGGCGTTGTAGGTTGGGGACAAGCGTGGAGGGCATCTGTAGGAGGTGTGCTTCGAACTTGGGATTCTCCTATGATGGGGATATAGAGGACAGGGGGTTTGAGGCAATTATTTTGGGGGGCCATGCGGAAGCGTAGGTGACTAGGGATCTCCTTGATTTCCTTTGTTATTTGTTTGTTTTGTCTTTCTGAGGGAGCTTGCATAAAAGAATTGGAAGATTGTCTTGGAATTCCGACTTTCCTCTACTACCTCACAGTCTTGTTCTTTTCGGAATGTTGTGTCAGAGGTCTCTACAATGGAATCTATAGTGAAGTCATGTAGGCTATTCGCTTGTTTGAAACGATTTGTACTGAGTCCATAGTAAAAATACACCCAGGGAACATGATTACGAAACGATTTTCACAAGCATCATCCCCCAAGAATGAAGCACAGGCTGGAATGCAAAGCAATAGAGGGTGCAGTTTGTTCTTGGAGCGATGGGAGGGTAAGAGTTTGCTTAGGGATAAGCCGGGAATCTCGCTGGGAGACAGACTTCCATTCCAGTCCGTCTCACCTGGACATCCAATTACACATTCTTCAAAGAAAGGGTTTCAGGAAGTTTTTTTCAATTCTAGGGAGTCTCAAGCAGAGCCCAGGAACTACACTTCCTCAGTGGTGGTCTTGGGAAGGCTCCAGGACGTGTCGTTGCAGCCCCACAGCTACCAAGCGACTCTGCCTGAGTCTTGGTTGCAGCACAGGGTTTAGACTTGAGACTTTACAGCGTTACAAGGTACTGCAGTTAAGAACACCATATCACTGTCTCTATGCCTGAATTCGGGCAACCTTCTTATCAGTTCTCCCCCAAAACCTGGTACTAAAACCTCTTAAAACCCTCTCTGTAATATGTTCGGAATACTTACTTCTGGGTGGGTGGCGTTTTTCTATTAATCAGGGAGAGGGGCACCTAATTCACGGAAACCCCGACATACCCTACACCCTAAAAATTGTGAAGCCTAAACGCTAAACCAAACCCTAAAACCCCAAGCCCTGAACCCTAAGCCCTAAACCCTAAATCCTAAATCCTAAACAATAAAACCCTGAACCCTAACCCCTGAACCAGCAAGCCAGGAGTTCATGCAAGATGCCCGTGGCACCGGCACTGTGATCCAGGTGGGAGCGTCTCAGAGTCCTGTGGTTGTTTGAGGATCTAGGGTTTAAGGGTTTAAGATTC
>CAJNIZ010001998.1:0-27404 GCA_905231905.1 Symbiodinium pilosum | reverse complement strand
GCAGGCTTTTGTCCATCAACAGTATCACATGTCAGGAAGAGGGCTGTTTGTGAATCAAGTTTGGCAGTTGTTGCGCAAGGTCCCTAGGATAGAAAGCGGATATGGGACACGCAGAGTCCCAAAGAACAATACCTATCATAACTTGTGTAAATCCCATTTTGGGGATTGGGGGGATAAAATCTCCTGTTGGTAAACCGCATCAAACCAAAAACTACATATGTGTTTGTTTATGTGTATATATGTATATATATATATATACATCTCTCTGGGTTGGGCTTCTCAACACACGCTATGTATTCACAGGAGTGGACTTGGGCGCTCGCGCTCGCACGGAACCTCTGACTCCCGACTCGTGCGAAGCCTTCCTTCCTCTCTCTCAAAGTAAATGGAAATTTCCGACAATTAGGGGCACCTTTTTTGGGGTCCTCATAATAAGGATTACAATATATTGGGGTCTAAATGGGTGTCTCCCTATTTATGGAGACTATCAAATGAAGTTCATGTTTAAGGTTTACAGGTAGGGCCACACAAGACCGGAGTAATGTGCAGACAATGAATAAGTACCTTTTCGGGTCAAAAGAATATTTAGATTTCTTCTACCTACCCGTGAAGCTCCATGTGCTTCTCCTCCTCCCCTTTCCTACTGTCAAGCTCGAGGGACCTCAAAATTCTCAGGGTACAATCTGTTAGCTACCTAGTGATGTCCGTTTACCAGTTGATGACCCAGATTCTGTGCTGTGCTTTGCCCAACCCCAAACTTATAGCTGCTGAACAGAAAGTGGGAGAGCGGACCCCTGTACCTTTCTCTCCCAGTTTCGGTATATGATCTGCATACATGTATATTTTTGCCGGCGTTCATAATACCTGTTTTCACTCGGCATCACCAAACCATTTCAAAACACTACACCCCAAACCCTGTACTATAAATGATGTAGAAACCTCGAAAATTGCCAATATCCAACTGAGCTCCAGTTGATTCTATACTGTAAGTAAAAACAGGAGCCTAGAGTAAGAACATTGTTGAAAATGCAGGCGGCTACACTACGTACATGTACTCACCCCCTAAACCGTAAATCTGTAAGCCAACCTCTTTAAACTTAGCCCCAAACCCCTTAAACCCTAAGCAGTCAAATCATTCTGAGTCGCCTCGCCGTCTGTGTCGCTACCGCTGCTCGCTTTGGAGTTGCGCTTCGGAAACTGGGCTCATGAGTCCAGGTATAGAAGGATACACTGGGGGAAATATTGGATAGGGTTTAAGGTTAAGGGCTATGAAGGGATGGGGGAGGAAGATGCACGGGCGGTAAAAAAGGGATATAGAGGGATGAGAGGAGTATGATACGCTGGGGCTTTAGGGGTCTATGTAGCGATATAGAGGGATGTGAGGAGTATGATGGAGATCCTGATGGAAAAGAAGCTTGGTAAGTGAAGTGGAAACTGGCATGATATCGGGACTTACCGTATCGGGGACTTGTGTGTAGGCATGTTAGACAACTCACTAGCATTCTCTATCATTCTAACTATAAGGGACTACAGGATATTACATTAGCTATAGTCTAAGCTGCATCCACGAAGGTCACCCCCCCAAACATCGGAATCCGCGCTTGCCAGGCGTCGCCAAACAAGGACCCACAACTTTGAGAATTTTTCGCATAACTGCAATCCTTCTGCCCAGGCACGAGGAGGGCCCAGACGGCATCTGTACGAAGGAGGAGGAGAGGCAGACTGATGCCTATCCTGCCAGAATCAAGTAATGTCCTCGTACAAACAGAGTAAAATGGGAATCCTTATATTCGTAGTCTTAGATTATCCCTACAATGTTCTTGGGGTTGCCTGTTTTGGGGTTGCCATTAAGGTCCCTTCATTGTAAACAAATGCATCCAAAGGCCCTGAACTGACTCCCCGTGCCTGGCGATGACGAACCTCAGCTGGCCAACACTCTTGAAATGGTATGACTCCGTTATTCTTATTATTGCTATGCTTATTGCTATTATGATTGCTATTTTTCCCGCTCTTATCTCTGCTATTACTATTCCTTTTTCTTGATCAAATTAGTATTGTTATTATGAGCCAGCCAGCTGGCCAACTTTTGCAGCACAGGCCGCAATAATCACTCAAGATAAACTTTGCAGCCTTGATCGCCTCTGCTATTTGTCCTAGTACTCCTACGACTAATATTACTGCTGTTCTGTCTCGCACGGAGTTATAAATGCTAGTTAGCAAGATTCCCATGGCTCTTACTATTGTAACTACGAGTACTAATTACCGTCACTGCCAGTCATGTTACGCTAAACCCTAAACCCTGTTCATATTAGTGGGGTACCTGCCAGAGATCTGCAGCCTAGCCACGTCGTGAAGTATACCTGAAGGTCAGCAAATAAGTGCGAAATCTCGAACCATGAGCTCGACAGGATCCCGAGGGACCCAATAAAAAGGGGTTGTAGGGCTGTATGAAAGCATTAGGGGTTATACAACCCTGTTCATGAAAAAACAAAAGGGACTATTTTTGACGAAGCAGGTATCGTTTACACACTGTAACCCCTTAAGCCCTGGGTCCTAGTTGTATTGTAAATACCCGAAGGGGGGATAGATAAAACGACCCAAAGCACATGTAACCTTCCTTGGTTTGCTGACTTTGAAGAAACCACTGTGTCAAAATGGTGGCCTGGTCCCTCCCATTCAAGGACAGTTACTACAGAGCCTGAACTCCGAAGAACCCAGGGGTTTCAGCTTTATTCTGAGGTATGACCAGGTCACGTGCAGGTATAACAGCACAATGTTCAAGGCATAATTAGTTTATCATCTGTGCTTCTCGCTGGTGTGCAAGCTGTTCCACTTGGGTGTTGTTGTTCTTCTTTCTGTCGTTGTTGTTGCTGTTGCGAACGGGTTCTGGTGTTTTGGGTTTCCGCAGGAATGTTTCCATCCATGCCTGCCATGCTGCGCACTCCCTGAACATCGGGGTAGTTACATGCTAACTTTGTGCTGGCATTTTTGACGAGAAAGGCGGGAGCTCGCTTTGGCTTGGTCCTGGTCATTTTCGCGTTCGGGAGAGCATGTCGGAATGCGTCGGGTCACCAGGACATCCATGCTGAAACCACTGGGGTGTTCTCTCAATGCATCTGGTCACCACAACATCCAATGCATGTCCCAGCAATCATAACGTCCACTAACCAGTGCGTGCGAGAACCACAACTCACAGAATAAGGATGTCCCTGTCCAGTGAGTGTCAGATTCTTGCGAGCACTTTCCAAGAAAACGATCAAGAACTGCTTCTAGTCAAAATGCATTTCCACCTTCATCATCAACTCCTCCCACCCCACCAGTGAAAGAGGACTACAATCCTGCAGGGGAAGCGCTGCATACCTGTGTGAGCTTCATTTCTGGCATCTGACGTTTTGAAAGCTCCTGTCTACTTCTCTCCTGTATGTCAGGGGAAGACTTCCTGAACAAGGTTCCCTCTGAAAAAGCCACACTTGATTTTGGCGACGCTACTCAGCGCCCAGCAACGAATATACCGGTATATCCGGCTACGCGGCGCATACACCAACATTCCTATCAATCCTATACCTCCGGGGGGCTTGGCTTGGCGCAAGGACTCTCCATGCAACCTAAAAACCAAAGCCTTCAGATACTGGAGCCCTGACACCGGAAACCTCCTCCATTCCCCGAAAAAGCTATATGGGGGTTTCCCAAAATTATGGGTCACTAATAAGGACTATAGTATTTGGGGGTCTATATTGGGGTCCTCTTATTTTAGGAAACTACCATATGTCACGTCGAAAAACATGTCTTCACTAGTCCTAACAAGCCGTGCAAACTTAATCTTACCTCTTTCCGTCAAGCCACTGAGACATTTGGGATTGAATTTCCCAGGATGGTGGAGACACCTTCACCCAGCGCTGGGCTTTGTTCCAGACCCCCTTGGGAGGATCTGGAAAGTAGACCCCCCTTTAAGGATTCCTAGAAATTACCCATACTAGTAATATATCGTAGCATAATGGAGGTTCTACTTTGTAGCTTCTTCCGTGGGTCTGGGGTAGCGAGGTAGGCATGCTATGAAATGCCATGACGTTCCGGGAGACTTCTCAGAATGCTCTGGGGGACCGTTTTGGAACTGTGCAGGTGGTACTTATATACTTGTATATGATACTAAGCAGGGCAAAGACAAAGCACTTGCACAATGTATACTGATATTTGCAGGATTCTGCGGGCAACTACAAGATATCTCCCCTGTATATGGCCTGTTTCCTACATCAGCTTTGCAGTAAGTGGCGGCCATGTATGAACAATGTGGATCATGCTGCAAAGGCCATCGCAACTGCCAACGTCGTGAGCTTCCAGTAGTTTACCCATGATAACCGAATTGACGTCTGTGCTACGTGCCTCTTGCCTTTATCGTGGCTCTTGTTGTGGCTTCGGGAATCCTAACCGTCTAACCTAAGCAGGATGTCATGCATGGCGTCTCGAATTGGCTGAAGGGCATGAAGCAGTCGTGAACTTAAAGCGGAGAACCACCAAAGTGGCTGTGCGGTTTCTTCTATGCATCAAGGCTGCTGATGTGTGTGGCGCAGTATCTGATGCGTTCAACCTTTATTGCTAACAACGGCTGATTCTAGTAACCATGCATGACTGAAACGCGATCTTGCATTGATGCCGCCAAGCTGCACATTGGATGCTCCAAGATCTGCCACAGCGACGAGGACAAGGAGTTACTGAAGACCTGCAACACTATGGATTCAAGAATGCTGAAGTTGCAGTTTGCAGACCGCCATGCGTGACTAAGCCACATGGTGCGGCATCTTGCGTGCCCTTGAGGTCAGAATTCCGAGGACATGATTCCACGTAATGATGGGCTTCCCTAGCCGCTCTAGCCATGCTGCCAGTTGCAGATGGGGCACAGTCAGCCACAGCGAGAAGAACTGGAACCAAAAGTTCCTCATGGGGCGAAGCCCGTGCTTCAAGTGACATGAGTATCTCTTAATGGCGCATGCGCAAAATCCAAGCAGTCATAGCCCTGGCGAGCGGCGCACAACACAAACAGCAAACACAGAGGAATCCCTAGTGGCAACTGCAGCTTTGCAGTAGACTTCTTACGCAGTGGTACCAGAAATAATCTCAGTAATCAATCTTTGATGGTATGAGACTGTATGAAAGCCGGTTGTTCTGCTGCTGCTGCTGCTGCTGCTGCTGCTGCTCTTGAATATCGCCATTGCTATATTTAGGCGTGGCTGCCAACACCTGCATGTCAGCACCAGCACGGCAGCCCGACCCCCAGCCCCCCGCACAAACCTGCACCACCACCCCCAGTGCTGCCACAACCACCACCAGTAGGAGAAAAAATAAGTAGCAGCAAAATTCATCCTCAGGATAAGACACGTTGTGGTCGTCGGGATTTTCGGCGTAGCAGTGGTAAAATCTTGCAGACGGTGTAGATGTGGGGGGATCGCTCTTGTAAAGTAGTTGTGGTCTCCGTCAGTGTAGCAGCAGCAACAGCAGCAGTGGTAGTGGTGGTCGTGGTACTGGTAGCACGGTAGTGGCGGTGGTGGCAGTCGGGTACTTCCCAAATCTGCGGGCGAGAGTCCTTCCTGAAACTGAAAGCGCCACTTCGACGCGCGACTTTCGTCCCTTAGTAAGTGGGGCTTCAATGCAGCTCTACGGCATTTTACGAGCGTTGAGACGTTCCTTTCAGAGCAAACATGCCAAGCCCCAACAAAAATCTGGCCGGAGTTGACCCAGCGAGGCTTGATAGTCAGCTGGTAGATAGAAGTCCTACAGCCTTAGGTGCGCACCTCGATGACTACGGAGATGAACTGCAGCGCCTGGGATGTGGGGGGGCTTGATCTGAAAGCCGTGTTCGGAAGTTGCGAAAGATCTTTGCATGCTTTGCTGTGTGTCCAATGGTGTGCGTAGCGAGCAAGCTTGAGAATATGTCTGCGGGCTGATGACCGACCCCGCGTTTTTGAAACAGTGTGTCTAGCATCCAGCCAAGCAGCGCATGGTAGCAGCACAAGAAGCACCAGCACTGCCAAGACTGGCAAGTACCCAACCTCGCCGTCAGAACCACACATCTCTGGAGCGCTTCTTCAAATGGCACACAGTCACGTGCATTCCGGCTCCTCAAGGCGAACAGCAAGTTCAGGCCTTCTTGGGCATCCCGCTAAAACCCCGGAATCATAGCTAGCAAGATCACAACAGCCTCTTTGTCATCTCAAGATTTATCCATGAATTTTCCTAGAGATCACCATTTTTACGCCCTGTGCCTGGAGCATCCTAACTACGAACCTTTTTTCCGAACTTTGATGCGTAGGAGGGAATGGAAAGTGAATAGAATGATTATCATCATCAGTGATTAAATGTAAGGATCAGTCCAGATCACTATGAGACTGGAGGCTTCTACTCCCCAACTTCCCCTTTAATCACCGCCACATAAGGCGCGCACCAGCATCGGATATGCCTTGATCGCACGAGGGTTGCTTCGAATTATCGGTTTCTGCCATTTTGGGGATGAGTTTGATGGTATACTGGGGGTGTGTAACGGGATGTGATGCTCACCCCTGGTTGCATCTGGCTGGGTCTGACATTTCCACCTTCTTCCCGGCACGGCACGTATTTGCAATCCACAGAATTCAAATTCGGTACGTCAGGATGAAATCTGCACCCTTCAGGACTCCAGATGCGCTGCCGCACATCTTTGGTGTCGGGCCCTAGAAGCTCAGCAATCGGCAGTCTTGAAGTGATTTTCCAGGTAGTTGAACCATTCTGCCGGCAGTGTCTTCTTCAGGGTCTCGATAGAGGAGATCACCTGCCCAGAAAGAAGACCAGAATCATCAGGCGCACCGGGTATCGGCCCCTAAGATTGGGGGTTGGAGGGACCCCGAAAAGGAGTAAGAATACAGACTGGGACAGGTTCCTCATAGGCCTTTTGTAGAATGCCCGAACCCACTACCCAGAGCCGGCAAAGACTCGCCATGACCATTGACTCACCGCCTCAGATTATTACCTGAGCTACTTTCTTCAGTGTTACTGGCACTGGTCTCAACAACCTGACTCTTCTCAACAATTGTTTCATTGCTGCTCTAATCTGCTCTAGCCATTGAATGTAGCAGTTGGCTATCCTGCCCTCGTTACTAAATCTACGTCGGATCCGAAGCCATCTTCTAAACCTCCTGTGCGCCTGGATGCCACTGATAGGCACGGACCAGAATATCAGCAGCCAAAAGCACCTACAGGGCTCCCTCTAGAGCGAGAGCAGACACACAACTTTCCATGCCTGTGGGCTCCCTCAGGCTCTGCCAGCGAGTGGTTCATACCAAGCCTCTAAGCCTGAATCCCTGTTATAACCCCCCCCCCTCTGAAAGGCAGACTTGCATGTTTAAGTCGATCTCTGTCAATAAGGGTTTACATAGTAGTATAGCAAATACTTACTGGTGGTTGGTGGGGAATGATGGAACAATATCTTTCAAGTGAACCACCATAAGACTTAATCCATAGGAACCACTATGGGGATCCATTCCTAACCACAGGAAAGAAAACGTATTCAATAAGACTCCAGGCACAACAACCGTCCCATCCAAAATCTTCGCCTTGAGGGGTCAGGGTTGAGGACGGGCTTCGCCTTGAGGTGTCGGGGTTAAAGCTACGGACTTAGTAGGGACCAAACCGGGGCTTTTGTAGCCTGGTGGAAAGGAAGGCCTAGGAATAGCGGTTTTAATAGTCATAAATGGAAATATGGGGCTCATACTCCGAGCCCTCGATTTGAGTGCTTCAGGGCGCCAGAATGAGGCATCGTGGCTTTAGGGGTGCAGAGGGTTCGGGTGATAATTAGGGATCAGGAAAAAGAAAAATCAGAGTTGTACAGATATGGAACTGGGGTTGGGGGAATGAGGAACAGGCTCTTTCTAATCTTGACTGCGACAGATATGGTGGCATCTGGAAGGAACCGGCATTCTCTTGTGCACGGGGTTGTTTCGTGCACGTTGGAAGACTATGTTGTGTCCTTCCAAATCCTCAATCTGACACGTGGAAGGTTGCCAGACACATGTTTGGGTCTCCTGCATAATACACCCCCCCTCTAAAGGGTTAAAGCGAATCCAAACAACAGACCACAATTTAGAGATTTCTTCACATCGAGAAAAGCACTTCCTGCTGCTCAGTTGCCATGCGGTGTCGAAAGGGATCTGAAAATTTTCCCAGATGACGGCACGAGCCTTCCACCACACTTGCACATGGACCCGAGAGACAAGAGCAACACAAAGGCCCCCCTGCTCATGCCTCAGGGGCAGGCTCCAGCAGAACGTTCTGCAAGTCCTCTTCGTCGAAAAGAGGAACCTCTCATCTGGGAGGATTATGATGTAAGCTTTGGGGAAGTTTAGGGGTCTCCCAGCAAATGCTGCAGGAAGCAGCCCTTAATCATACATGTGTCTACGTCCACCAAAGCCTCCGTGCTGTGCCCATCATGTTTATCTCAGGATACTGACATACCACCTTTAGGATGCGAAGCCCTACCTCAACCCAAGCTTCCACTGTATCCTGCAGCCAGGAAAGGTTTCAGGGAACGTCCGGCAAAGCTTGTGTAACCGCATTTCTAGAGGTAACCAGGTAGGTATTTTTCGAACGGCCAGTGCCACCTATAATAGTAGTAATAACAACAGTTTACCTCATTGTGGCTTGTGTTTTGCCCTACCTAGCTTCAGGTTGCGCCTGTTCAGCCAGCACTCGATCCTGAGATTCCAAGGGCAAGCGCGTACCCTCTTTGTGGAGCATGACAATGTTGGGGTGAGCGGAGAAGGTGGCAAGAACATCATCCATAAAAGCTACGGCTGTTGCAGAAGGAATGCTGGAGTAGCACAACTTGTTCAGAGCCTCGCTTTTCAAGCTCTCTCTGCCCATGCTAGGTTCATTGCATGACTGTCCATAAACCAAGCATCATGATCTTGAGCAGTTCAACAACTGAATATGAGTAACAAGCTAAGCTCGCCTGTCCAGCTATGGGAAAAGAAGCACAGTGTCCGCACTAAACCCCAAGCCCAGAACTCTGAGCGCAAAATCCTCAGCCCTAAATCTTGGGCTTCTTGCAGCCATGCTGCCGACAGGAACTTGAAAGTCACGAAGCCCGTGCCGGTCGGGGGATGGGTGTGCCTGCGCTTCACTATGCTCTCAACCTTGGGAGGTCTTGACCATGAGATCTTCCGCTGAAATGGGTCACGTGAAAAAAAGGTTAGTGCTTATGCCTCCAGACTTTTGCCTGCGGTTTCTTGCCTGCACAGGCTCCACTCCATTGTGAGCAGCCCAAAAAAACTATCAACAAATCTTTCTGGAGCATTGTTGTGATAACCCCTAGAAAGGGGCCCCTGAAAACTCCCATGTTTAGGGGTTGTATGGGGGTTGTATAGGGGATATAGGGTTTATAGGGATACTGGAAAATGAAATGGAAACTACTATAATTTGTAATGCAGGCGCTCGTCGGCAAGACGCGAGGACCGCCGGAGACTCGGCCGCCAGGGTGCTGACCTAACGGTGCGGTCCGCTTGTATGTATGTCCATTTACGGGGGTTTACAGGGGAGGCATGAAGCTTAATGACAGGGTTTGGGATGTTTTAGGTCCTAGGTCTTGGCGCCTTCAGGGTTTAGACACGCGCATTGCACAGCAGTGCAGGCACGGCAACAAATCTCATCGCAGGTCCAACTAGCCCCGTCATTGGAAGGCAAAAAGGGCTTCTCCACCAGCAGTTGTTGCCGGCATCACTAGGTCCTCCAAAAACATTAACTGACCACCAAGCCTCTGCACACACATCAATCCCACTACCGCAATCACAGTGGTAAGCCGCTTGGCACAGATGCAGTGTCCCACTGTCATGGGTTTTGGTGCTAGGGTTCTGGGCTCAAGGTTTAGGAGGTGTTGGGGCTCCGGGGTTGTGAAATGTGTCGTTTCAGGATTTGCGCTCGGGCTTAGGCCTTTCAACTTTCCCTCCCTCCTAGATGAGAAATTTGTCTTTAGGGTGTAAGGGCTGATTCTCCAACAAATCTTATAGATGGTGGAACCACAGTTACCTTCATCCGCTTATTCTTGTGTTCACTATGCATGGATTGTGGGAAGTTAGGAGGTTCCTTTTTGCTAATGGTCATTGTTTACATGTTTCTTGAAGTTCCAGTTCTTACTCTTTTTTTTTTAATGTTCTTTTCTGGGAAGCCAGCAAGGCTAGAGTAATCAAATGCCGAGCAGTGATGTTTTTTCGTTACAGCCGCTGTGTCCCACTCATAGAGGATGTGCAATACCTTGGGAATCCATGGTGCGAGTGCAAGCTGAAGCTGCCGTGTCTTGCAAAGTTTCAAGAAAAGGAAGAACGGCGGATATCTCCAGGCGAAACACATGTGAGCGAAAGCCATAGTCCCTTTGCCCTATACAGTACAGAAGTTCCCAAGTCATATTTCATGCTATTTCCAGTTGTTGCTCCATTCCTGGTACCCTAAATCCTAAGCCCCAATGGGTAATAGATAATAAATACTAATAATAATAGTATAACAAATATAACCCCAATATATCCCCAATATGTACCCTAGATACTGGCTTCCCCTGAGTGCACGTTTGAAGGAAAGTGCCCCCTTGCCTTGGTGTGCTAAGAGGACTCTTGGTTGCCTGAAGTCCCAAAACGCTGGGACTATGAGGTGACTCCTACAGGATCCTACTTATAGTAGTTGGGGTTAGCCAATCCACTACTTAATGTAGTGCCCACCAACGAGATCATCCTCAAAGCTGATGTTCAAAACGCAAAAACATTCCCGCGGCCAGGGCTTGCTACGGATGCTTTGAATAACCCAGGGCATGCCATCCACTCCAGTCTACCGGAGCCACTTCAACCTAAACCCTAAACCCTGAACCCTAGACCTCAAAACAGGTTAGAACGGGTTCAAAGGTCTCAGCCCTTGTTGCAGGCCAGGGGCGAAGCTGAAGACTTGGCACCCATCAGGTTTTTGGGAAGTGCTACCTTCAGTGATTTGTGGTACATTTGCCTACTTGTTACCGGAACCCTGTCTCTGACTGCATCCTATACTACTATAGGATATTGGGGTTATATTGGTATAATGGAAAAGAAAATGGAAACTACTATAGGACATTGGGGTTACATTGGTATAATGGAAAAGAAAATGGAAACTACTATAGTATATCGGGGGTAGATTGCCTTTCTTGCAAGGGCTGTAACGTAAAAATGTTGCGCTGACACACGGGCTTGAAATCACATACCTTGTGTACGATTGTTGCCCGGAGACCGGTACCTCAACCCTTTACCCTAACCCTAATTAAACCCTAAAGATTCAACGGTAAACCCTAAACCCCAAACCCTGAACGCCAAACATTCTTGCTCAAAATCGAACTTTTCTTGAGAAGGCGAGCAGGCCCTAGGAGTCCTGGCTATGTGGGGGCCTAATCAATTAGAAGAGAATTATGATAGGAATATTCGGGTTATATTGGGATAATGGAAATCCAATGGAAACTACTATTTAGGGTGTAGGGTTCAGAATATATAATCAACATTATGGAGAACAAAATGAAAGGGGCATGGAACATGAGATCGAACATGTGTTCATATGGTTTTCTTTAGGCTTCTACCAACCATATTACAACGAGGGCATATTTTACAAGAAGCCCAGAACCCCAAAGATTAAAACCTTCTAAACCAATGCCTACTCCCAGTTTGCATGTAATTTTTCCGTTTCTTTTTTCATTGGATTCTCCATTACGTATCCTGAACCCTAAGCCCTCTATTCCGTATCCTGAACCCTAAGCCTTGTATTGCGGATCCTGAACCCTAAGCCCTCTATTGCGTATCCTGAACCCTAAGCCCTATACCCCTATATCGCCCCTACATAGCCCCACTAGAGCAACAACACGCAGCTTGCAGGGCAGCTGCCAAGTTCTTCATCTCCTCAACCTGATGGGCTGGTGGGATCCAGTCTTCATGATCCATAAGCGTTCCTTTGAAAGGGTTTAGGGGGTTTAGGAGGGTTGTAGGGGTCATATTTTGGGCGCCTTGAAAGCCGTTCCATACGTGTACATATAGGGGTCATACTACAAACTTTCTGGCTTTGTGGGCCTGGAACCTACGCTACCAGTCCGGCTGTACCCACTGAGCAGGAACATGAATCAATAGTATTCTGTGCGTCTATCGGCATGGTGCTTTCTATGGACAAAACAATGCCATTGCTACCGGCCACACACGTAAGGAGATGCAAGGAGTGAGGCTGTGCTGATGGACTGCCCTCCAAGACTCTATCCCTAGGAGATTCAGACAAAAGGCCACCGAGAAAAAAAAACTCCGAGGCTTGGGCCATGAGCACCAAAGTTCTTCTATGTTAGGAGGACCCCCACCCTGTAATAGTGGTATAGTAGGTATATAAGAGGACTCTAATATAATCCTTATTATCCATAATCGTCACTATTACTGGGTGGGGGGTCCACCCCTAAACCCTAAACCCCTAAACCCTATATAACCCATTATGGTAGTTTCCATTTTCTTTTCCATTATCCTATATAAACCCAATGAGTGGGAGAATCCCACGTCCCCTTGATTGAAACCTGTTCGTGTAACAGCCTGTAGGTCCCTTCATGTGCTTGAAAGCCATGAGAACCACTTCGCATCGAAACTCTGGTCCAAACACATAGACTAGAACAAAGCTACACACACCTGTGAATTTCTCACCAAACGCGCGAAGACCTCCAATCACCAGTGTAAAGGCTGCTTTAACACAACCACTAAACTACAAGTAGGTTGCCTTGAGCCCTGACACCCACGCAATCCTTAAACTCAATAGAAACTCTCAAGCCAGCCCCCTAGGGCATCAGTACAACAAGACTGCTTAGCGACCCAGCAAAGGAGACCCTACCAAATCATCTTACAATGATTTCCAGTACCTCTGTTTTCACTACAGTTACTATCATTGTTAGTATTTCTATTGTTATGGATACTGTTCCTACGTTTAGAACTGCTATCATTCCTCGTTTTCCTTAAACCCCACACCCTGAAATCTAACCCTCTAAACTCCCAACCCCAAACCCCTACGCCCTAAACTCTATGTACTACTTTCCCAAATCCCTACATATCCCTACATATCCTTCCCTACATACCCAACATAAAGCTATGTCCGTATATTGTAGAACGCGACATCCCAGTATACAACCTTACACTTACACTACGTAGCTTAACCCTACTTATCCCAATATTTCGACATAACCCTATATACCCCTACATATACATATACAGCCCGAATACTCATATATATATATATCCCTACATACCCCATCCCTCTATAGCCCTGAAGGCCCCAAAGCCCAAACACAGAACCCTAAACCCGAACCCTAAACCCTCAACGAGTTATGGCCTGGCCATCGAGGACGAAGCCCTGAATTCCGGCCTCCGTTTCCCTGCAGCTTGGGGTGTACCCTACGAGTTTTAGGGAGCTTTATGCTTTAGGACTCAGGGGTATATATAGGAGATGTATGCGATATATGAGGACCTATTATAGGGTTCAGGATTATGATATGGGGTATGCATAGGGATATGTAGGGGATGGTTGAGGGCATATACTGCCCCAAGCAGGCTAACACGAAAACAATGAGGCACCGCAAAAAACCTGATTATGGGTTCTGCTAACCACCCACCCCTCCAGATTACTATGCTATCCCACCCCAGCTGTCCCTTTGATGTGAAAGCAAAGAAGGTGGAGCCTAGAGGCTAGGCACGAGCCCATAACACATCTTCTGATGGATGTTTAGCATACAAGGTTGTGGTATACTCCAGGGCCCGCGACTCCCCATCCAGGCTACATACCTGGACCGTGATGTGCTGCCATTTTTGCACTATACGCAATACACCGCACAACCCCCCCCAAAAGAATGGACACACTTTGTCCAGATCCAGATCCCAGAGGTCTAGTATCCGGAAAGGACTTAGGGCTTAGGCGGCTCCATTAAAAAGCGGAGAGGGTAGCGCAACGGTTTTTTGAATGAAATGCTTATACGGCAGTCAGACAATAGCTTGCCGCACCATAAGATTGCATGTAGATGTTCAATCACGTCTGCTATGCAGACCAGGCTTTATAAAGCTTGCGCGCAGGTTCGGGGTAAACAAGATATTATATAAACCCGAGTCGACACCATTGCCCCAAGAAGATGGAAGAATTCTTTGCACAGTTATGAAAAGAAACCCTCTACACTCTACACCCCAAAACCCATTAAATGGTCCTCAACCTTGACCCAGTGAAGCCTCTACAGCCGCCTAGGAACCCCTAACGATCTAAATAAGGTCTAGTCAGGTCTCATTTGTGTGTATTTGAGCTGCGTGGATGATTATTCGGTCCCTTTCGGATGCCTGTAGCTCCTATATACTGTCTGATGATAGTATCGTAGATTCCCTTTCCATTCCCTAAGAGTTACTTGACTCTAGACAATGCTGGGAGGGTCGGGCGGGCTTAATAAGTATACTTCTACCACCTATAAACCATAAGAACTGCAGTTATCCCTAACCAAGGTCCCCGGACCCTCCAAGCAAACCCCTGAACCCTAAATCTTGGGTACTGCCNNCAGTAACAGTTGGATAATAATTGTACTATGGTTATATATAGCCCTTAATAGGACTCCTAATATAGACTGTTACTGGGGGGGCAGTACCCAACCTAAATCCTAAACCCCTAAAGCCTTTAAAAACCCTAGCAAAACCCTAGGAATGCCTGTAGGTCTGCGCTAGCCGTCGCTCCCATTTGACGGTTCGCTCCAGCTGCCGGTGCACGCAGCCCTTGCAGGGATTGAGGCCTTGTAGGATTCAGAATGTAGCCCCTTACAGGGGTTACATAGGTCTTAATTAGGAATTAGGAATCAGGCCCCTGGGAGCCTTGAGGATGTAGAGGGAGTGTTGTCCAGGGTTCCATTCAGGGATTGTTGAGAGGAATGCTTTCGAGAAACTCCCCTGCTGTCAATGCTTGTTGCCGCAAAACACAAGTCCTCATGTAAAGCGGTAAGTCCTTCGACTCCTACGAAGCCACTTCCTTGACTTCTACTACACTACCGTAAACTAGCCCTGGAAGTCTTTGTACAGCACTGTGATATACTGTGATACCGACACGCTTGTGTTCCGCAAAGGCTCGCCTCATGCACATGTACTGTCCGGGATGCCTTTGGCACAGGGTGCCCTGTCCCTGAATACTTTTGCCTCTTGAAACTTGAAGATGTCGGGCTTGGTGGCTTCCGATCATTCTAAACATCCTTTACTCCAGAACCCCCTGTAGGATTCCAGCAAGCCATGCAACAACATTACAAGAAAGGGGGGGGGGTACGGAATTGTTTAGGCCTTTCCATGCAGAAGTCTTTTCTAAATAGGGTGTCTTTGAAGGGGCTTTGGGAGGATTGCAGGAGCCCCTGACTTACTTTTTACTGGAGGACTTCTTGGATCACTCTCAGAAACTGCAACGGAATTTGCAAAAATCAACCTTATCGAGGCCTCAGTTTGCACCCCCCCCATCATCTGCCTATAACGGGTTTAGGGTTTAGGGACTATGTATCCTTAGGATCCCTGAAAGATCCTGAAAGGTCTGCGGCTACCGAGAAAGTCCCGTGTCAGCAACATCGCACCTGGCAGCAGGAGCACCAAATGATGTTGTCACCTGAGCCATCTTGCAACCCTAAACCCATCTGAACCCTAAACCCTCAACCGATCTGAATCCCCAATCCCCAAGGGGACTCACAGGACAGTTGTGCAATGCTTTTTGGTGGTTGAGTCCAGTAAGATTACAACTATATTCCTCTTGTAATATGCAACGCTTGAATCGAGGATGTAGCCATACTCTTTGGAGGCTATAGTATGCCCATTCAAAGTACCACTCAGTTGTGGGCTTCATTTAGGGGTGTAGCAAGGGGGTCGAAGAGCATTTTGCAGGTTTTGTATGTCTCGAAGTTGAGGTCCTCACATTGGTGATTCGGTGGATGTTGAATCGGCTTGTCATTTTAAATGGACGTTATACCGATACCCAAAGTCCCTACAAAAAGACATGCTACAATAGTACCCCAATAAGGAAGCAGCTAATTAACCCCCTCAAATGGGGACCCCTGCATGGACAGCCTCTTGGCTTCATGTAGCAACTTCTGGCCACCTGCATACCCAGACCCCCAACCCTTCTATGGATGAAATCATGCACCAGCCCATATCACATCATAGCCCCAATAAAAATTACAGTACTTTGGGGATAACGAGAAAGGTGAAAGACTCCCTCCATCCACCGTGCCACGCGGGTCCAGGTTGTAGTTATTGTGTGTTTTCAGGCTTGCGTTTGGGTTCAGGGTTTTCAAGTTTAAAGTTGCTGGTTGCAATGTGGAAGATCAAGGTTTCCGTATGCTCGGCGACACATCTGAAAAGCGCAAACCCATTCCTGCATGTTACAAACTAAGAAGCTAAACTGTCTATGCTGGGTGGCATCTGTACGGTCCCAAGTTACTACACTTCCAACGCCAATCGGTGTCACTATCTGCCGACAACCCCAAGTCAATTGTGGCTTCTGGCCGTGGGTGAACCCCTGCCGAGCTTCTGACCTAACTCCTTCAGCGCTCGCGTGTGATAGAGCAGCAAGGTGTCTCGTAAAGACACGGCTGAGTGGATCCTGCTGATTGGAGGGCTTTCCAATGTTCCACATTCTGCTTGGCTAAACTCCGGGTCGTGGAGCCTTAAAAGCTTGCATAGCTTCAGGTGCGAGAGGGAAGCAATTTCCAAAAGCTGTTCTTGTTCAGAGCCCTCAGGCGCTCCGGCGCTCCTGTCTGGAAAGATCTTCAGGAAGAGGTTCTTCACAGCATCGGAATCCTGCCAAAACTGCAAAACGTACTGGACAGCGTTGCCTCTCCGGCCTCTATAGTATGTTGTATATAATGGGGATTGAGCTAAACTCCTTCATCCTGAAATGACCGTTTTAGCAAGAAGAAATCCTTTCATATCCTTCCGAAAGATTCTGTAAGAGTCGTCTGACATATTTGAAAAGTCTTGTGAGGCTTGGATGCTTGACGACCCTGTTGGGGATCCCATCTCACATTCCTTCCCTGCACATGCATCTAGCTAATAATACCGTAAGATCCGGGGTCCCGCCTGATACTTCCTGGGGAGACGCCGGACCACAAGAGAATACTGCGCCTCTGGAAAACATGCTGCTGGAGAGGGGGATTGGGGGCAGCACAAGTAGCACAATGAGAGTTTTTCACCCATTCAAGCACCAGGTAATGCAGTTATCATGCACGGGTTTGAGCCAAGAAATGTTTTAGCACTGGTTGCCATTGCACCGTCAAGGCCATTGCCGGTATCTACATACCTGCTTGCAAGTGTTCAGCTCATATGTTAACGTGCTGTGGCAGCCTTTGCAATGCTTGGACAGCTGTGCTGGTTTGGTAGGAAGACTCAAAGAACTTGAGAACAGTCTTCGCAGCCGCCCTGTCGTCATGGGTCTCACAATCCTACGCGTCACCTAAAGTACAAGTTCGCCTGTAGGGGGCTTGGTATGGCCTTGACGGGTAGGCTGCTCGTAATATGCCTCGGCTGAAGACTTCAAAGCTCCATTTTGGCAGCTTCCATAAATTAGGGGACCTCAACGTAGATCTCTAAATGCTATAATCCTTATTATTGGGACCCCCAAAATGGTTCCCCTAATTTTGGGAAACCTCCATTTGCCAACCCCTTGCCAAATCCCTCCCCCCACCCTAACATGCCAAACGTAAGTGTTCTCTGGGCTTGTAATCATATGTGACTATGGGATACTACCTGGTTACTACCTGGTTATGACTTGGGTCTTCCATATCTAGAACCTTCACTTGCGCGTCTTGCCTCAGCTTTCAGGACAAGATGCTTTCCTGAGCTGGCCTAGCACCCGTGCTAGCAGACTTACGAAAGGGGGAAGTTGAGCCATGGGGCCTGCGAGTTGGAAAGAGCCAGGGTGAAAGGAAGAGAGTGGGCTCACGATTGACTGAAGCAACCTGCTCCAATTTAGGGTTTAGGGTTTAGGGAAGGTCTTTCGAGCTTACGTTCAGCCCCCATAAGTGAAAGCTGCCGGCTATGGAAGGCCGCATCTAAAACCAACATGAGCCCCACACCCCTAGGCCTACCCTGAACCATCCAGCCTGGGCAGCCGCGGTCTTCTCAGCTAAGCTATCTCCTTCCTCTCCTTGAACATAGCGGGCAGGGTTTAGGGTTTAGGGCAAGTGCTGCAAAGCACAAGTTTGACTTCGGAATAAGCCCTCCGAAAGATTAGGAGGACAGCGTTCACGAATACCGTGGTTCGAGGTCACGAAGCATCCAGCTTCTGTTCTATAGGCGGACCCCTTTGAGAATCATCCCTTCATGCGTTAGCAGCGCCTCCCGAAGAATGCAAACACCCTTCACTTCCTGGTCCAGTCGTGCAATATGTCAGAATCTCACTGGAAATAACACAGGCGGATTCTCACATCACAGGCAAGACTGAACCTGAAACGTGAGCAACGTCGTTCTTGCTACCCAGGTCAGCCGACGAGTCCTCTTGCTCCGCGTATGAAGCGGTCTTGACGAAGCTTCACAAAGTTTCTCCACTCTGCACCTGGACTTTCTGCAAGGCAAAGGAGATTACCTCTGAAAGCATTATAGCCCCCCCTTAAGTAGATAGAATATGGGGTATAAAGGGAAACTATATGCCTTGCCTGCTTGGCTTTACAGCCTCGTATGCGACTCATGGCTCAGATCCAACAAGAAGCTGATATGACAATAAGTAGGGACTCCCAAGACTACTGGTTGAGAATCTTTCCTCCTACGATTGCATTTATGGCTTGGAGACTCTTGCAATGACTGGAGGCAAGCGGGGGGGGCGAAGGCGGATGGAAGAGCCAAGTTCTCTGCCGCTATCATAGGCCGGCTGTTTTTGTAGCCAGGCTTGGAAATCCGTGAGAAACATTCTGGCGTTTCTATGGACTCGTGCACCCTCCCTGATGACGACTTTCCTCTGTCCAAGGGGCCAATTAGGTGTAGCAGATTCCAAAAAAACGACGAGGGAAAGGCATTGTTGGGAAGCCGCTAGGGGCCGCTACCGTGTCTAAGTAGGTTCCAGGCAGCGGTAAACGAACACTTTGTTCAATGCTTGCCAAAGCACGAACCTGCCAAACAAAGAACAAGACCAGAAAATAGGCGGCCGTGACCACCAATGCAAACACGTAGTGGTCGTCGGACACAGTCCTGGGATATCAGAAACTTTATCAGCCACGATGTCGAGTTTCTCAAAGTTAGGCTCCTGAACACTATAGGCATTACAAGCGACTGCAGAACCTCCCGGTTCTCACGAAAAAAAGAAGGCTTTGCCCAGAAAGCCCTGACAGAGTAGTTGTGTAAGATGATCTAAGTTTTTAGACTCACATCAGCACTGGCCGGCCATATAGCGGTACCAACAAAATTTCAAAAAAGCTCCTGCGATGCTTTCGATCTCTGGGGTTGCCAGAATTCCCTACTTTGACAAGGGCCTGTGTAAGGATCAACACGGTTGACCTGAAGCGCTGGTGTGCCCAAAGCCTTTCTGAGTCATCTGGGATCTGAAGAGGTATGATCCCCAAAGAAATGCATGTATATGCAAACAACCTACTCTCCCGAAAGATATCTTGCAACTTTAGTAGGCCTTTTTAATCTCGGCAGAGCTCGAAAGCG
The DNA here is from genome assembly GCA_905231905.1 of Symbiodinium pilosum. Classification (NCBI taxonomy): domain Eukaryota; class Dinophyceae; order Suessiales; family Symbiodiniaceae; genus Symbiodinium; species Symbiodinium pilosum. The sequence goes on along the minus strand of CAJNIZ010001998.1, from coordinate 7,722 downwards.
TCACATCTGTAAAGAGTGGGACATATCATGCAGCAACAAAGCTTGCTCACCAAGCCTGTGTGAATTTAAGGACAAAATCCCTAGAGAATCCTAACTACATGATCCGCTCAGAACCCCAACATCTCCAATGTCCTGAAACCCTAAACCCTAAACCCTCGTATTCTGGCAATCCCCTTTCAGCGCAAATCTCCCTACCACCGCTTCAAGGGGACGAAACCCAGGGTTGGCGCAGCTTCGCCACCCGTGCATGAGGCTGCCCTGAACCCCCGGTAGTTCCCTCTGCTGAAACCTCTTCCCCGGGATTTTGGAGGGAGCGAACGTCTGCCCATGAAAGTGGTCCCCTCCAGTGCGTGCTTCCTTGAAAAAATCGGGTCCATTCCTACGGAATCAATCTCGCGTTTACATACATAGAAGGAGTACTGTCGACCAATAAAACTCAATTGTTTATGGAATAACTTTCAAAATCCAATCTATCCTCCGCGGAATGTTGGCAATCCATGAAGCCTACCTACGTGCGGGGAATAAACACATTCAATCTTGCTATTTGTGTTCAGATCCTTGTTGGGAGGGATAAGGTAACCAGAACTTTCAATCAAGCAACATGAATTTGAGGCGGACGATCCCCCGGATGATTTGTGGAAGCTCCGCAAGAGGCATCTCCAGAACTACTGTTGTAATCCCTCGGTTGAGGGTTTATCGGGTTTAGGGTATGTAACTTGAACACGACATGCCCCGAAGCAATATGGAGGTTTCCCCACATTACGGGTACCTTTTTTGGGGGGTCCCATAATAATAATTCTAATATTTTGGGGTCTATATTAGGGTATACCCTTATTTTAATAGTGATTAAAACATTTTGTTGTCTCGGGTTACCCTTATTTTGGGAAGGTACCATATTGAAAAACCATTTAGGCCCCTGCTTTACAGCCGAGGCACAGGTTAGACATAGACATTGCCAGAACGTCTTCTCGTCCGCCCCCCGCGTTGTAGAAAATCGGGGTGAGGACCTGGCTTCTACCCAGGGACAGACTTAAAGACTGACGATCTAAAGCGTGCGAAAATTCGCGGACCTGCGGTTAGGTTTGGAAAGGCCATATGAGCTATAGCCTAAACTCCTAGTATGCCCCTTAATAACCCCTATAATAGTCCCCTATATAATCCCCTATATACATGACATATGTCTCCGTGGCATGCTAAAAAAAGCGACCTCAACCGTCACACTAGCTATATGCCTGATGTGGCACCCAAACCAGGACCTGAATAAACGACGAGCCCACAATGAACAAGACGTCTTTGTGATTTAATTAGCTCGTTGCAGCGCAGAAATGCATATGACATCCTGCTACATTTTCGAACGCACAGCACGGGGCTCCGAGCACTGCGGCTGACCGGACCCACGACCTATAACGAAGCTCCTGTACGGAGTGTATAAACTCTTCTTTCCTGGCAGTGTACTAACGTCTTACAAAGACCTTTCATGGCGACTCGCTCGGCCATTCTGCTCTTGGGATTTCAGAGTCTACTGTATCAACTGGGATGCCCGGGCTCCAGACACAGGCCATCAGCGTGCCGGCAGCGGAAAATTTGAAGCCCATCAAGCAGAGCCGAATGACCTCAAGCAGGGTGTAGAACCACAAAATCCTTCACAAGTTTTTTCGGCAGAGCCCGGAAGTACAACAGATAGTGTGGGGTTTTATGTGCTTGTTCTTTTGTCAAGCTGCTGACTCTGCAACTGGTTTGTCTGGGACATCTACAGGTGGCAAGGACCTCGCTGCCTTACCCACCCCAACTCTCCACTGCTTTGCTGTCAAGGAACTCAGAGTAAGTTACTATATTGGGGAAACCCTATATAAACCATTATGTATATACACACTCTTTATGGTAAGTGGATTTAAGTTACTATATGGGGGGTTATCTAGGGATTATACAGGGGACAACTATAGGGGTCATAAAGGGGGATACTAGGAGTTATGACTATGGTTCATATGATTCAATGACACCATAACGGATGTCAGGCTGCTTGGATGGATGAGGCAAACAATACATCGAGCCATCATTTTGAGTACTCTTGCTGCAAGGGTGCTGTAACATTCTGATCGCCAAGCAAGAAACAGACCGGGATCATTCAAGTTAGTGGACTGAACATCTCCTCCCAGTGAAGTATCCTACGCATCAACCTGTATCTGGAGAAGCCGCCAGTCTCCATGATACAGTGCATCCTTTCCAATCCAAACCCTGCCTAAATTTCAAGCCCTCAACACTACGAGCCTCGAACCCTCGCTTTTGAGCGCTAGAACATCAAACTCAAACCCCTACAAACCTTGAACCCCCAAGCGTAAACCCTAGGCCCTACGAGCAGTATTTACATGCCGTATACATACCCTTTTGCTAAATAGTAGTTTCCATTTTCTTTTCCATTATCCCCATATAACCTAACCCTAAGCCCCATATTCTATCCACTCCCCAAACCTAACTCAACACTTAGCATCCTGCAACCTGACCGTCGATGGGAATGTCCGTGACATCGACCCTCAAGGCATCGCCTCACCAGCCAAGTTTGGAGTTTGGCTAGAGTACGGACTGAGGCTTCTTATAGTCCCCCTTCAGTAAACAAAATATGGAGTATATGGGGATCTTATTATACTATACCCAAAGCCATATTCTTTCTGCTTAAGGGGGGACTATAGGTTCATAAAGGTTCTTGGGAGCACAGCAGCCTCAAGAGCTCAAGGAATGCACGAACATCAAAGGTTGGTAAGAAGCAAGTGTCTTCGTAGTGATAACTACGAATAGGGGTAGCTTAGAAACCATGGGGGTATGGGGGGTGGCGGTTGTTTGGGGGGATATGGTGTTCCCTATCTAGAACTATGGTCGAGTTCAAACTGCCCACCAAGTGCCGGTCTTCTAAAGAAATTGCTCAGCAACCGGCTTACAGTGCTCATGCTGCTGATGCTGGGACCACGACGAACCCATTCGTGAGGCAGTCCTGCATCTGTGCTGATGGGATTTCGGGCGGCTCTCTGAGGGGAACCGTTTTTCACATAATCTCCTAATCCTTGCCATATTCCTATGCAATACCTTCACATCTCCGTATGCTCTCTAGTGTTCGAGAAAAGAGAATCTTCAAGCCCCCTTAGTGCATCTTGCGCCGTCCTAGGCGCCCCTTCTTCTTTGGAATCAGCACCTGGCCATATGCATGCTTCAGCGCTGACCCTTTTTCAACGCGTGTGCGCTTCAAAAACGGGGGGGTCCCTCTTGCGTACCTCATAAATACCCTAAACCCTAAACCACTTCTTATAGACTCCAAAGGACATTTGATGGCGCAGAGTTTAGGGACAGCTTGCATGGTAACATCTGCTCGATCAATCTCAATCGCAAAATTGCAAATGCATATGAGCTGTAGCCTGACACTCCTAGTATCCCCCTTAATAAGCCCTATCATAGTCCCCTATATAATCCCCTATATAACCCCCTGTAAGGAGTTTAGACTATGGTTCATATAGGGGTCTATCAACATAGATACCGGCGGAAGACCAGCGAGTTGCAGGGGTTGGGATCTCCCACGCAATTCCAAAGGTCAATAGAAGTTGGCCTCGAGCTGGCTGGTCCTTTTATGCCGTTTTAACCCATCACATACGCAAACTTATCCGCAGAACCTTCCCTTGAGGGATACAATGGTGGTTCCCCAAACCGATTTTTCTCATGAGCCCCAAACCCGAAATCCTAAACCCCAAACCCTAAACCCTGTCTGCATCTCGGGCGGACTTCGGTCTAGGGTCTAACGCTGCAATAGCAAAAGTTTTCCCAAAACACTTCAAATCTGGGCTCCCTCACTTAAAGCTGCTACTATTTTGGTGTAGAGTGTAGGGAAGGACAGTCATCCTTCTAGCAATGGCATTGCCTCGTATGGCAGGCTAGATGAAGAGCTTTCAACAGGAAACAGTGCACATGCGCAGCTGTCACTTTGACCAGTTTGCGCACTTGACATAAACCACGACTTTATAATCCTGGTTCGCACTTCATGCTCTGTCTTATTCACTTGATTCTCCACTATTTCAAGCTATTCAGAATTTTCGGCGTTAGGGGTGGCTCCCTCAAAATTACCACCAAGCCTTCAACCCATCTAAGTAGGCATATTACAAAACAGCGTTACCCATTCTGCGTAGTAGTGAAAAGCGGCTAGGCGATTGCCTCGTTTTAGCTTGGGTTTTTACCTTGGATACTGCCCCCCCCCAGTAACAGTTGGATAATAAGTATCATGGTCATATATAGCCCTTAATAGGACCCCTAATATAGACTGTTACCGAGTGGGGGCAGTACCCAACCTACAAACCACATCCATTCACCTCGAACGAGTGCCGAGATGTAAACTGCCAGCCTCAGTGTTTGGTGCTAAGGCTCCGAGCCAGCTAGCCTTCAGTTGCTAAAAAGTAGACCCTAAACCCTAAACCTTGGGCACTGCCCCTACCAAGTAACAGTCTATATTAGGGGTCCTTTTAAGGGCTATATATAACCATATTATACTTATTCTCCAACTGTTACTGAGTGGGGGCAGTATCCAACCTAAACCCTAAACTTCAGACCCTAGTCTCCACAGCCCCTCAAACCTAAACCCACAACCCACCAAAACCCTAAATCCTAAACCCCTAACCCCCTAAACCTTAAACACAGCCAGGTTGATACATCTTGGCACTTCCCAAGAAGCACCTCGTGGCCTCTTTTGCTGCCTCGGCTCTGGCTCGGGATTAGTCCTCTCCCCCTCCGTCCTCATACGAAGAATCAGAATAACAACAATAATACTACTGCTAATAGTAGTCATGGTAACTCAAAAAATGCAAAAATAAGCATAGAAATAATACAGCAAATCTCTTGAGAGAGAGAGAGAGGGAGAGAGAGAGAGAGAGATATATATATATATACAAGTATCCGTACACATATATGTATGTATATGTACCCGATATGTTAGAGGTTAGCTGCTATTGCGGATGGGGGTTCTTCCCAAGGCGATGGGATTATTTGGAGCTCGTGCACGCAGACGGGGTTCGTGCGAAAAGGATGCGTATGTCAAGGGAGGAACCTGTATACCGTGTACCAAGCTGCAGTCAAGCCACGCGAGATCAGCCAGACCAGCATCAGCGTCAGCAAGAGCGATGCCAAATTCAGAGACTTAGAACCGGAGCGCGGCTGACATGCTTGCTCGATCGTTTGCAACTATCCACTGTTAAGAGGTCCCTTCTCAACATCGCCTTGTGGTTGAACAATCGCAGACTCATGGGGCACTTCATTGGAACTTCCCGAGAAGAAACGGTAAAAGGACAGCAAACCTCCCTGCCTCCAGTCAGGCACCAATATCCCTGGCCCAACATGCTGCGCAATCCTGCGCCCTTTCCGGTGCGCCTGAGCTCCTGGCTACCGCCAAGAGCAGGATCTCGATCTGCAAGTTCAAGTGGCTTGGGCTTTCGGGCTAAGGCACACACGTCGCGCAACTGGGTCTAGGGTTTTTCAGGTTTAGGAGTCAGGGCAGCGGCATGGTTGGCAAAAGCCCGCACCTACATTCTTTAATGGCCTGTAGTGCCATCTAGGCATGCTATGGGTCAGCACATTGCCACAACTCCTATTCTCTTCGGACGGGGCGGACTATGTAGCGCACACACTCACTTAGAACCCCATGGATGGCAAAACCAGACCAAAGCAAACCTTGACCCTCTTGTAGCCCATACGTGGAGGTTCATGCGTGGTTTGAAGTGTGGGGCTATAAGTAGACTCAAGAGATTGATGTACCTACCTTGGCTGGCCTTTAAAGACCGTTGAACAATATTAGTATAAATGGGTCCCTATAAAACCAATAAGGGAAAATATTTAAGGAACCCAAAGGCCTACCCAGCTACTTAAAGCCCTACCTAGAGTTAGCCAGGCCTTGCCACTTTTCCTGCCACTCTCCTCGGATGGGTTTAGGGTCAGAGGTTCAGAGGTTTAGGGGTCTAAGACTATGGGTTTTAGGGCTTTGGCTTTCAGAGGATTAGGGGTTTAGGATTAAGGTTTTTAGGGCTTCGTTTCTTTGAGTTGGGGGCTTTTGCGTTGAGGGTTTCGAGCCGTTTGTTCGTTAAGGACGCTGGTTTAGGGTTGAGGCGCATTCGGCTACTGAGAGGAAGACCTGAACGCGAAACAGCAAGTTCCGCAAACTCGGGACATGCCGTTGCGCCTGAAATGATCCTCTACAACCTTCCCCAGGCCTGGAAAGTAAAGCGCCCGGCAAAGACTACAGCCCATCAATAAAAAACCTATTCGGGTCTCGATCTTAGTTTCCGGATTGTGTAGTACCTGGACATCCAAAACATGTGAATAATGCTGCTTTAGACCCTAGGCTGATTTGATGTTTTGGACCATGGTTTTACTTAAACGTTAGGGTCCAGGTAGGAGGATCTCATGAAACCTAGGGTTACCAAAGCGCATCTTTTCTCCTAATTATGCTTAAGCACACGGTTTAGGGTAAGTAGCTAAGGGTTGAGAGTTAAGTCCAGAGCAACCTAGATTTCATAATGCTCTGCGGGAGAACGCAAGCCTGTGAGGCCACAAGGCCTGGGCCCTAAAACCTAATTAGCTAAAAACGCAAGGGACTACAGCTTAGTAGCTTTCTACATGGCACTTAGGACCCCTTCTAAGGGTTAACCCTTTGGTACCTATAATAGGAATATTAGGGAATCCCAAAGCGTTAAGGGTCTAAGGTCCAAGCTAAGTCCCAAGGAGCCTTTTTAAGCCCCAAATTACGAGGCATACTCCGCACAATGAGAGGTGAGCCAACTCCTGGTCTGGCTGCTAGCCATGAAGTCTGCCTCTGCAGAAACGATAATATAGGGTATATATGGAGGTATATAGGGAAAAATGGAAACTATAGGGATTGTAGGGGTTACACAGGGTCTATATAGGGCTAGGGATTATATAGGGGATTATAGGGTATATATTGGAGGTATATAGGGATAATGGAGAAGAGAATGGAAACTACTGTCTAACAGGGTATATATAGGGATTATTTACGGATAATGGAGAAGAAAATGGAAACTACAACAAAATATAACAGTACGTGCATAAAAGATATAGGGCTCGAACTGTCTAATATCCGCCGTGACCTTTCCCCGAATTCATGTGTGCCCTACTAAACCCTACTCATCCTAAACCTAAGCGCTAACCCTGAACCTTAAACAGGAAGTTACCAGCAATGGCCCAAGTCTCCGTAACTAGCAGCGCATCGCAACTGAGAGTCACCTACCCAGGCTGTTCATGTCCATTGGAGGAAAGAGGGCATTATACAGGGATAATCGAAAAGAAAATGGAGACTATATGCATTTTAGGGGTCATATAGGGTCTACATAGGGCTAGGGATTATATGGTGGCCATGGGTCACAAACAGGGTGTTGAGGGCACGGCTGTTGTCAATGCGGTAGCTTGGCGAGTGGTATAAAACCATGGGTGTTGGACTTGTTTAGTGTGGCCAGTTGGTTTTGCGAAGGATACCAGATGCGAGGAGTACACCCCATGCACACGTCACACAACGATCAAGTCCAGCCACATGTACACACATGGCACGGTTGACAGCTCTATGAAACTCTTGCATCTCACGAAAACTGGTTTTGCTCCTAGGTTCACACAGACTGCAATGCCCACACAAGCCAGTGCCAAGCTAACCGACGTTGAGGCCCCCCCTCCCTGCCACACAGGCCAGTC
>CAJNIZ010001997.1:1013-27411 GCA_905231905.1 Symbiodinium pilosum | reverse complement strand
TCACGAATATTCTCATGGTCTCCAATAGATGTACTATTCTGCAGAAGTGCCAATTCCAGCTGAAGTTAGAGACACATTCATTCAGGAATTATGTAGAGGAAAAAAACCCAACACTGGAAAACTCCATTTTAATACTGAAATTTGAGATACCTGCAATATCTTGGATGATACAGATAAGTGTACATAAAATATGTTACTTAACAAGCCCAGGCCCCACAGCGCACCGGCCCCTAAGGATCAGGGTGTTTAGGGTTTAGGGTATAGGGTTTAGGGGACCCCAAACCCAGCAGCCATTAGAGTGCAGGAAGCTTGCTTGACCTTCCAATCATAAGCTTCCAAGACGATGGTGAAATTTGAGGATTGGAGTTTGAACAGCTCGGGCATCCCCCCGCGCAATTCTTTTCCTCTGGTGAGGCTTAGCCCCTTCTCTCTTTTGCTTCAAGCACATTCGGCTGGGTTGCCGCTGGGGGCATTCGGTGCTGTGATGCTGGTTCATGGCAACCTAAAGACTAAACCCTGCGACGAAATTTTAGGACCCGGTATACCCGTACATATCCTTACTCACCCCCTACATACCTTATCGCACTCTAGAACCTTCTTCGCCTCTACCCCAATCTCTAAATTCTCTAAGCTCCACACCTTGGACCCTACATGTTCTTGAGAACAGCTGTGAGAGGCACATCCAGCATGTAGTTGCAACATGTTGCTACTGTCACTTTTGCCACTCGGGTCTTATAGTCTGTTCATTCTTGCGCTTCCGGCTGCTGCGGCTGCTGCTGCTGCTGCTGCCACAACAAGTCCTCCTCCACCAACTACGGGTACTGCAATTGGAATATGCTGACAACTACGGGTATCACAACAACTACAACTTTACAACTACAACTAAACCACCGCCACGACGGTGTGGCCCCCACGACCACAACATCGAGAAGGAAGAGGAGGAATTTAGTATTGGCATGAATATTGGTATGAGGACTAGTACTGGTAGACTTTCTTCGGATGCTAAAAGCCTTGCATGACCCTTGGTGCCCTGAATCCTATCACTTCTTGTAATTGAGTATATATAAGTATATGAGCTACTGTCAATAGTGGGGTTACCAAGTGACCATTAAGCAGGGTTCCTTTTGGCATTTAGCTGTAATCCCTAATATATCCTTTATGGGAACCCATGTCCATAATTATTCGGAAAATGTTGTCTTCATACGTGTCAATGTGGTGTCTACAATGATAGTACTACGCATCGCTAGGCTTACGCGCCTTTCTGGGTTACCCTTAAGTCCTAAACCCTAAATCATAAGCGGCATCTTATTTCTACCGAGGTTCAAAGGAAGGTAGAGCTACACCAGCATCATCGTCACCATAATCAGGATCACGCTTGTTGCCAGCGTGAACAGGAAGGCCCTTCATTAGATCATGAGATTCCTGACATCATGGGGATTCAGCCCTAAACCCTAAACCTTCAACTTTTGCAAATCCCTCAATGGCGGCTCAACTGAAGCTTGCAGTTTCAATCCGGAGCTGCTAGCCCCAGTCAGGCTTTCATGTATTGCAACAGCTTGAGCCAACCTCTGAAAGGTTTTGGGTTGCTGTAAAGGAACCTTAATCAAGTTACCATAATATGGGTATATAGTAAATAGCAGGGCTTCCTACAATAGTAACTTGCCACCTCCAACTGAGGGCTGACTGAGGGTTATCTAGGCCTTACCTTAAACCTTAGACTTTATTTTGAGGTGGGGAGTGTCAAGGAAAGGGTGATGTAGGATCCTATGACTGTTTGAGGGGTTTCCGAAAATCAGCGTCCGGCTTCTGAAGCATTGGGTCCTTAGAAGGGGTTCTATTAGGTTACATATGGTAGTATAAGGGTATAAGCAGATAACTATAAAGGAATATGTGAGGATATGTAGGGGCTGTGGGTTTCCAGAAATTGGGTGCTCTCTTGTTGGGAGTCCATGATAAGGGTTATTGACAGTTTGGGGTCTATAATCGAACCCGCTGATTTTCGGGAAATCCTCATATAAATTCTACCACATCAATCGTCGCAATTGGCCTTTACACACAACCCTACATCTGAAAAAACAATTTCAACTGTTTATCTATAATCCTAATAGCTAGCTGAAATTGCAATTTTTACTAGGAGTCCAGGGAAAATAGACACCTGTCATGACGTGCTTGTATATCCTTATATCCTATGCTTTATGGAGACACAAGTGGGGGTCGGTTGCTGGGCTTGCCTTGAAATTTATCTCGCTAGGACCCCTTATTGGGTTTCAAAGGATCTATCTACGCAATATAAAAAGCATATGAGGACCTCAGGATTATGGTCCCATACTCGGGGCCCATATTTCAAAACGTTGTTTTTGCAGTCAGCTTACATGGTTTAAGCGTGGGGGTATAGAGGAACCCGACTAAACCTGAAGCATCCGCCCCCTAAAGCACCCCATACTGAAACTCTAAACCCTCAGCCGTAAAACCCAAATCATGCTGAATACAGCCCTCCATATCACAGCAGTCGCACATAGGAAAAAATATTCAGGGCAGAATACTACTACTACTACTACTACTACTACAAAAGCAGAAGGTCTGGCAACTGTATAGGGTGGGGCAGTGTCTCGGCCAAATGGAAGTCTGTCTTCAGACGGGCATAGTCCGTTCCACCCCGTCTACGCAAGATTTGTACATGACGTTTAGGGATTTTAGGGTTTAGGGTTTAGGGTTTAGGGGTATACATGACCTTACAACCTTAAACCGTGAAGCCTGCGCAGTTTCGCGCTTCAGGGTAATCATGGGCTTCCAAAGATGATCTTCGGAGTTTTGTGCTTTAGAGCTGCCCTGCTTGTTAATTTCTCAGTTGTTTTCTTGTGCAGGGTACATCATGGACAATCCCCCTCTGGAAGTGGTGTCTGACATGACCAACGGGTTCTATTTTCGGGATTGATGGGGCATCAAGTGTCGACGAGTTCCCTAGATCCCTAAACGCTGAACCTTTTAAGGATTGCTGACTCTTGAAGGATGTTCTACTGTGTGCTGCTAGGTTGATGCCTCAGTAAGTGTTTCGGAGCAGAATGCCAGGAACATTTAACTTGCCCTTGTTTACGTGAATTCGGAAGATGCAATATTAGCCCTAGCTAGGGCATAGTATATTGGGGTTATGTAGGGATAATGGAAAAGAAAATGGAAACTACTACAGTATTTTGGGTTCCTCAAGCCCAAGCCCTAAAACTTTCCCTAAACCCTAAACCCTAAGCCCAAGCCCTAAACCTCCCAAAGCCGAGACTAGCTTAGCTGCAGAGATGCCCAGAGGGATCTAGCGTGGTTTACGGTTAAGGGTTTAGAGTTTTAGGGTTTAGGGCCTAGGGGTTTAGGGCCCAGGGGTTTAGGGCCTAGGGGTTTAGGGTTTAAGGGTTTAAGGGTTTAGGGTTTAGGGTTTAGAGATTTAGGGTTGAGGGGTTTAGGGTTGATTTGGAGACTATCGCGGAGATACTCGTGGATGGATGTATGCATCCTTTTCTTTGCAAAAGGGGCAGAGAGCCCATCGAGTGCTAGGCGCCCGTCTGCCAGCGTGATGATCGTTTCACTACGGGTTTTCTGAGGTGCAGAACTTTTGAAGAAAGCTGCTTAGCAAAGAATTTGCCATGGAACTTGCAAGGCAATTTTGGCATGAGGTTCGTCCTGAGCTATAGTTGTTGATTGAGGAAATGTTGCCTCACCTTCGATGCCGTATACCAGTACGGTATGGTATTCCAGCAGCATCTACAGAATTCTGGGGAACCAAGCTGGTGTAAGATGTCGTGCATCCACCATCGAGTGACAAGATTTGGGTCCTCTTATTTACGATCAAGACCACTTCTTGGACGTTTGGGGTATCTACATAACTGTAGTTTGTTATCCAAATGAAACTAAATCAAGATACCTAGGGGACCTATAGTCGGCTAGCAGGTAAGGTTCGGAGTCGATTTCTGAAGGCACCAAACCTTAGAGGACTTCAATTTGAGTTCAGTTGCGAGCCCTTTTTTTGAAGCCGATTTTTTGGATGCAGAATTTTAACATTACGACCCCTTCAAAAAAGCACCCCTGCACCTTCAATATGTGGATAGGCAAAATCAAAAAGAAAACCACAGGGTCGCAATTTAAGACGGATTAGGCATCCTAAACCTGGAGACTTTTTCTTGCGGCGGGGAAAGCATGATTATTCTCACCCCCTTTATTTCACGAGGAACCCTCCATTATTAGGGTGATCATTGGTATAGCCTCTCATACTTGACGACGGCTCCAGGTGGGTAGTTACTGGGATAAAGCTCGAAGAAAGGTAATAGGCGGCTACATGAGGTCTACATAGGTTTCCTTGAAGGGTACCCACCTGGAGGTTTCGTTGCCATATGTCGTTTCTACTTGGAGGTTCAGGGTAATGTAAATGGCTCAATTGCTTGAGATTTTAGTTTGGTTTGTGTAATCATGAGCCAATTCTATTTATGGCCCAGAATATGGTAGGATTGGTGGGGGCTCACACCCGAGGTAAAAGTACAGCTTTGAGTAGTGAAGCCCTGACCCTGGTGCTGCTGAATTCATCTACAACTGCAAGTCTTGGTTGGCAGCTCAAGGAAAAACCGACTGTAGCTCGGGTGAGCTAGCCTGCTCACTTCCAAACTCTAGCCCTCAACCACTGAACCCTAAACCCCAAGCTCCACACCCTAAACCTTAAACCCTGAACCCTCAAACCCTAAAGTCTCAACCCTACACCCTAAACCCTGCAACCTTGAACTCTTAAGCCCTAAGCCCTACTTGCTGAACTCTCAACTCTACACACAAATGACAACAATGAGGGACATTAGGGATGTATGTTTCAGATTCACAATAAATGGGTAGTTCCGCAAATTAGGGACAGTGGAAAAGAAAATGGAAGCTACTATTTAGGGTTTGGGTTTAGGGTTTAGAGCTTAGGGCTTAGGCCGAGATTAGGGTCCCACCGTGGTACCCCTAAATATTAGGTGCCGTAATATCATCTAGAAGCAGAAGAGGCCCATGATTTTGAGAACAACCCTTTACATATGCCGGACATTGTGCTTGTAATTGCTCTCAGCTAGTTCAAGCGTTTAACGCCTAAAGCAATGGGTAATTGTGTAGGCTATCATTAAGGTACTTGGGAGGTTTATACCTCAAAATACCCCCAAAATAATTAAGCCGTATATAGAGCCCATCTAGCCGCTGAACATTCTCATCTACAACGCACAACCAGCGCATTCTCGTGCTTGGTCAACCTATGGCTGTCGGCCGCACAATGCCTCTGGCAAGGGCGTCTGGGTCCAGCGTTTACGCACTTCAGCTTGCACGCATGGTTTGGGCTCCTCAGGATGAAGGGCTTTGTTCCGAGTTGGGAAGCCTAAAGCCTAAACCAGGCTCGGGGTTTCGGGCTTAGGGCCAGATTTTGGGCTGAAGGATTCGGAGGTGCACTCCAGGATGCGGACGGAAGAGAGATTTGCTCTATGAGGGTTTGACAGTGTAGTTTCAACACAAAACCCAGGCCTCTAGATTGCAATTAAGTTCACATGGTAAGTTTCCGTTTACATCTACATATACATTCACATCTACATATACATTTACATCTACATGTACATTGGCATCTACACTTGCACTTACATTTACACTCACATTGTGTTGCATGTATGTTTGCATACGCAGGCGTAAGCCATAGCCTCCTGGAGAAATCTTCAACGACACAGCAAGGACCTTTCAAGCATGCAGAATGAAGTAGCAACAAGCCTGCTACCAGTGACAAACCTATTCATAACCATCACGGCCGCAATGGGAGTTTATCCTGACGGCTTTCTGAACCTTGCCATGTATCAAGTGTATCGGCCCTTATCGCTACATCCTCATAGCAGCCCGCGCAACTCTCCCTACTCCAAATTCAAGAGGCCCAAATCCCTGAAATGCTTCAAGTACTCGATATTCTGTAAACTTAAGACAGGCCGCAAGCCACGTATACCCCAAGATCCTAGCCCTTGACCGCCTGCATGCCTTGCTCTCACTGAAACCCTGAATGGTAAACCCTCATTCTCCAAGACCTTAAGCCCTAAACCGTAAGTCACACCCCAAAGACTCCAACTCCAAATCCTTCATCCTAATAACCCCCAAGAAAGCTCCCACACCTGTAAGCAACTAGAGCTGGTCCTAAGCCAGACGCCCTAAAAGATACAAAAGACAGAGCCCTCCACCCAAATGACCCAACTACTAGATTTGGCGCAGCTCGGGGGTTCTTGGGAGACTTTACTTTGTGGATCTTTCAGGGGTCTGGGAAAGGATGCCAGGTGGAACTTTGGGATAATCACCAATTTCTCCTAGAGATCTTTTACAGAACCCATTGTAAACAACTTCAGGGGCCTTTCAATTACCGCCCAGGATGGGTTTTCCGTCGCTGATCCAATCTTTGCCTCTGCTCATCCTGGTTTTGGGCCCACATTACTGCGCCGCTGCATCTGGCCCTGTGACCGTGCCGACGCTTGGGAAGCACTTTCAGGATGGCTATACTCCCCCTTAGGTAGATAGAATATGGGGTATATGGGGATCTTGTTATAATATACTCAAAGCCATATTCTATCTACTTAAGGGGAACTATAAGCTTTTGAGTGATCTTTTGGGCGCTCTGGGGGTGCTTGGGCGTTTTTGTTGGGGGTGGCAAGGGATCTGGGGGATTGGCTTTATGAGTTTGTTGGGAGTTTGGTGATTTTCATTGTGAATTTTTGTTGCACCTCCATCCAAATCCAGTTTCTACAAACCTACAGCCACGTCTTAAATTTAGCTACAGTATAATTGAGGAGGACCCCCCACCCTGTAATAGTGGTATAATAGGAATCTAAGAGGACCCTAAGATCGTCCTCTTATTGGGTGGGGAGTCCACCTGAAGTAGAATGTCGCCCAAAACCTTGCTGTGGTGTTTTTAGGCCTCTGCCGGAAAACTTTTTGCACAGGCGCGGTATCTCTGAGAATAATTATGTTTCATTGTCAAAACTTGTGCAATGGAATTTAATGCCCTCCCCAATATTCAACACCCCAACCCCCGTACATTAGATATTCCAATTTTAGTATGCTTTTACGCTTTTGGAATATTTTACCTTAGGTGGTCGTGAGTGTTAATATTAGTCGTAGGGGATTACGTAAGGCTTGGACATGGACGCGCAAAATGCCCAAAACCCTGTAAAGCGATGGGAACCCCTGACAAGCCACACACACCCAACATCGAGGCCTAAACCCTGTAAGGCGATGGGAAAACCTGAAAGAAAAGCAACACCCCTCATGTTACGACCAAAAAACAATCATCAAGTTTAGATCGAAACTGATATACCCCCTGTAGAATTTAGAGAGACCCGACAACCCTTTCAAAAGGAATCCCCCAAAACCTTAGACCCGAGACGCTAAACCCTACCCAGCTAAACCTTAAACCCACAAAACGCAAGCCCTGAACCCCAGATCCTAAGCCCTAAACCTTAAGCCCACAAACCGCAAACCCAAACCTTTATCAGGCTGGTGCGCCAGCGGCGGTCTCTGCCCGAGAGTTGGGGACGGCGGCAGAGCACGGTGGAGTACTTTGCCGAGGCTTGGAGAAGGATCTGAAGTACGTCCCTACCAAGCAGTTGTAAGGACAAATAGATAATATATATATATATACACTTATTTATAGTACCTACATACTTGCACTGCAAGGTTTAGGGCTTAGGATTAGGGCCGATTAGGGATTAGGGTGCAGGGTTTAGGGTTTAGGGAGTCGGGTTTAAGATAGTTTAAGTATAACACGTTGATCATGCCTACATATTTGAAACCCCGAGAGAGCTCGGGTTTCTTTATTAAGTCGTGCCGACACTTAGGCTTGAGTGATGTAGTTGCCGGTTTGAGCAACCCTAAACCCTAAACCCTAAATCCTAAACCCTAAGTCCTAAACCCTACGGAAGACACATTCATTCATTTCAGGATTTTGTTGGGCATTTGCGGCACTACCCCTTCAACCAATGGACCAAAGACCTTCTCATCCCTAAACTTCAGGCTTTTCCATTCCTAAACCGCCTGTAACCTCTTCATAGGGTTAAGGGCTTAGGGTTAGCCCGTCATGAAGGGAGATCCTGAAGTAAAAATACTTAGGCTCATGAGCCCGAAGATGCAAAACTACCAATAATACCTCCTCAGAACCTTTGTGTAACTATGGTACACTATACATCCCAAGACCTCATTGAAATCATGTAGGCCCTCAACCCTAAACCCTAAACCTGATGCCCTAAACCCTAAATCCTAAGAATCCTAAACCTTAAATCCTAAATCCCAAACCCTAAATCCTAAGCCCTAAACCCTAAATCCCAAACCCTAAATCCTAGACCCTTAACCCTATATCTCAACCCTAAATCCTAAATCCTAAACCTTAAACGCTAAAACCCCAAACCCTAAGCCCTAAACCCTAGATCCCAAACCTTAAATCCTAGACCCTTAACCCTAAATCCTAAACCCTTAACCCTAAGCCCCAAATCCCAACCAGCCGGAGGTGTCTGTGGGATCTCCAGGCCAAAGCTTCCGGATGACCTTTGACACTGGGAGCGCCAATGTTGCTTAGCTGCCTTTACGGCTTAGGGCTTCAGGGTTTAGGGTTTAGGGTTTCCTAGGGTTGCGGGGTGTATACTATACTACAATTACATAAGAGCTCTGGGGACCTAGTATAGGTAATGTTTCATAGAGCTTAGGTTCGTGTAGGATTTAGGGAGTTTAGAGGTCAGATTTTAGGGGTTTGGAGTCGGGGGTATAGGGAAGGTAGGGTTTAGGGAGGTTCCGGATTTGGGTTTAGCATCTTGTTCCACCAAGCATGCAGTGTGCCTCTGAAAGAGGTTCTGCATGTGCAAGTGTTTTGGCCTGCAAAAAGGTTTCTGAAGACCTGCGCCCAAAACCTTCAGGCCCTACACCCTCAAACCCTCAAACCCTACCCCTAAACCCTAAACCCTAAACCCTAAACCCTAAACCCTAAACCCTAAACCCTAAACCCTAAACCCTAAACCCTAACCCCCCCCCAACCTACGGGCAGCGAAGGTTGTGCTCCCATCCAGCCACTGTTCGGCCCCAAGCTGCCTGCCACTGGGCAAAGATGGAGGGTTTAGGGTTTAGGGTTTAGGGTTTAGGGTTTAGGGCAAAGCTTGGGGAGGATGTCTGAAATCCTGGTAAAGAGATAAGGGGGTTTCCCAAAATTAGGGGTACCCTTGTGAGGGTCCCCATAATAAAGGATTATAGTATACTGGGGTCTATGTTAGGGTCCCCTTATTTTGGGAAACTACCAGAATATTATGTGGGAGCTTCGTTCTGGATTTTTTGGGCTCTGGCATGGCTGTGCCTCGCGTTTTGCGAGGGAATTGAGATTTGGGATGCAAGATCTGTTATGGTGGTTCTAGGTTTGTAAGCACTGTCGCGGGTCTACAACGAATTTAGTGTCATCTTCGACAGGCGTCTGTCTTTGTTTTGTTAAAGACAATTCTGCGAACGTCGTTTCCGTTTTGCCTGCGAATCGGTGATGGGAGGAGCAATTTCTGCAAATGCTCCACCAAGATTTTTGCAAACATCAGTGGCCTGCCGCCGCTACCCAAACCCCAGATGCATGCAGTAGCAGGATGGTCATGGCAGAGTTGGGCTTAGGTATCCAGAACTTACTCAATCTCTTGAAATGCCTTTAAATCATACCTGACATTGAGCTATTGTCAATAAGGGACCCCTAACAGTGGACATAGGGGTCCCTCTTGTAGTTTCGTATAGTCCCGAATATAGTGCCCCAAAGAGGAACCCATGTCCATTAAATTTTGTAGCAAATATTGATTGTTGCTGATATGGGGATGTTCCTAAGTTGATTCTGATATGAGTCCCTGTAGTGGGTTTCTATTGCAATACGGGTGCCTACATCAAGCTGCCCATTTGGGGAACAGTGATTTAGGCCAAGTTTCATGTACGCATAAGTACAGTTTAAAGTATCTTCCTGGACTAGGTTTGCTTGGTCGGAATATCTGAGCCATTCGCTGTGATTTATCCCCAGCTCCCGCAATCCTCATGCACCCCTCACATACCCCATGTATGATGTATGATTTGCCCACACGGGCCACTCCCTTCTTTTGCTCCGAAACCCAGGCAACACAGGCGCTATGATTCGGGGCAATCAAGCACAGCCGGGCGACGGCTATGCCTAGCAGATGTTCAGGCAGAGAACTACACGCTACTTGGCACCAACAGGGATTCCTTAGGCTCGAAGGCTCGATAGTACAATACAGGGATTTTAAAGGTTCAGCTGAAAGATTTTAAACGGATTGCAGAGGGTCAAGGAGGATGGTGCGTGATACGGGTGACATGGTCATTTGTTCCTGGGGCCATTGTTCCGATGCAGTGCGCATTGGCACTTTTGGAATGATGTGGATCGAGGCGTGAGTTGAGGAGCCTCATCTTCAAAACTCCGGTGGACATGTGCTGTTTGGTTTGCCCGTGTAAACACCCTAAGGCAAAGGTGTCCTGAAACAGTTTTTGCGTATTATAAGTCTTCAATAAACAGCTACAATTCATCTTTGCGAGGGTTCCATGGCAGATTTAGTAAGGCTTAAATCCCCAACCCCTAAACGCCTTGAACCCGAGACCCTTAACACAATTTTAGCACTTGAGAACCTGGAGGGGTTTGCACCCAGTGATGCTTCAAACGAAGTTTGTAGGGAGGTTTGAAAAGCACAGTCTTGTATACTATAGATCCAGAAGCATCGGATTCATTTTCCTCAATTTTTTGCCCTCTGAGGCACGATGCCGTGACACTTTCCTTCGGCACAGGTATCTTGGACTTTGTGGTTGTTTCGGCAGATGATATGGGTTTTGGGGTATATTGCATAATGGCTACCTCCAACGTTTGCTGGAATATGTGCTGCGGATAATCCAAGGTAGGTTTGTAAAAAGGTTTGATGCAGCGGCTGTGAACCTCTTGAGGATCGTGTACGTTTTGGTGTTGATCCTTGCCACAAGCACGGACGCTTCTCGAAATTGCCCCTTCTAGTTGCCAGTTAGGAGGTTCTCGAAATTCCCCTTATCTAGTCCCCAGTATGGAACGCCGTAATCCGTTTGCATTTTTAGGTTCCTTAGGCAGAGAAACCTCTAAGCCTTGAGATTAAGACCTTAAACTTAAACTCTTAACCCTTCTATACATCTCAAGAGACCTTTTGAAGGGACCTACAGGCCCCCTTACCATATACCCTTTGGAGGGACCAAGTGGTTCCCTGCTTCGAGAAACTCATCGTAGTGTCCATTTCATTTTCCACTTTCTTTTCCATTGGACACTGTTACGAGGTAATATCCATAAACCGTAAACCCTTAAACCCTAGTCCCCAAAGCTAATTCATATTAGGGGACTCGCACATCCAAGGCAAGGTCCCTATGTAATATCCTACATAGAACTATAGCCCTTTGAACGGGTACCTTAAAGCCTACGTACTGTCGATTTTCAACCATCCCGCAACCAGGACTCCCAAGGTATACGGTACTTAGGATCATGCCGGATTTTTAGTACCCACCGTAAGTCCCCCTGACCTTCCAAGTGGATTAATCAAGTCCAAGGTCAGGTGACAGGGCATTACGCAAAGGATGCGGCTTCTGGGCTTGAATGAGAATGCTTCAAAGTCTACATAGGTTTCGGGTTTAAGGATTTCTTTTTTTTGGGGGGGGCGAGGGTAGGGCTTCAGGAAGTCTAGGGTTTAAGGATCGGGGGAGGAGATCAGGTTTAGGATTTGGGAGGGTTTCAGGTGGAGGGCTTTGTGTTTGGCATTTAGGGTTTAGGGGATTGCATAGGGGGTTCAAGAATTAGGGAGGGTTTTAGCGGTAGGGTGTGGAGGGCATGAGGGTGTAGGGTTTAGGGTCCAGCTAACATGGGCTTCTCCCTGAATTGTGCCTTTGGTTCTTGACCTGAATGATAACATGGTACCTTGTATTCGGGAATTCAAAGGTGCAAGCTTGATTTTCCAAAGTATCTGCGAGCCCCGAGTCTAGACGGTCTAGAGGCGGTTTTTAAGGTTTGCATTTTGGTGTTGTTGAAGGCGTTTTGTTATTTTTTTCACGGTTTCAGGTTTGGAGGCGGGGCTTCATCCATGTAACTCCACATGCTACGCAGCAAGACCACATATACATGTGTGTATATATATATATATATCTATATATATATATATGTACATATAGTTGTAATTCCGGAAATGATCCCTACAGAATCTTTAAGACGGACCCCCGGACCTCCTTCTTGGTAACTCTGAAGCCTCAGAATTTCATACAACCAAAATCCTGAGAGCAGCTTGGCTGCGGAAGAAGTCACAAGTACCAAATCTGCCTCAGGTAGGGGGTACACATGCCGTATTTGGTTTGGCAACCCCCTCCAACATTTTCTCTAGACCCTGAAGCCCAAAGCTGGAAACCCAGACTTTACAACCCAGACCTAATATTAAATGTCTAAACACCAGAGCCCTACACCTCAAACCCCAGACTCTGCTAGGGTGGCTAAGAGACAACACGCCCAGGTCTGTCTCAGTCCAGACCTCTGCGTGACGTTGAGCTTCGTAGAGGCCACGAACCAAAGCGACCACCCGCTTCTAGGCTGGGCTGATTATAGCGACCTCACCCGACCTCAACCCAAATGGTGATTCATACAGAGAGAAAGTCATCCCAAAGTGGCTTAGTTGAAGGCTCTGGCATGAGTGTATATGACCAGCCAGGTCCCTGTCAGGTTGCGGTGCAAGGGTTGTGGGACAGCTGCCACGTGGTTGTGATCACCTGAATTCTCATTTTCGGGCGTGGCTGCTTTTGCTGCGGCTGCTGCTGCTGCTGCTGCTACTGCTGCTGCTGCTGCTGCTGCTACTTCTACCTCTACTTCTACTGCTATTTCTACTTTTTCTACTACTACTCCTACATCAGCATGATGTAAATTTGTAATGTTGTGATAGGGTCCATCCTTATCAGGGCTTAGGGCCGCCAAGGATTCCAGAGTGTTTTCAGGGCCCTGCTGAAAAAGATCTTTGGGAGTGATGTTTTTTTGTTGCCTTACCCACGGCCTGGGATTTTTTGCTGGGTAGGTCCTTTGGGGCCCCTGGTTCCCTGAAGCCACAAAAGGCTTTGATGTCGTCCGACGTGTTGTTTTAAAGGGGTAGATATGTGCAGAGATATAGAGACGTTTGAGGATGGACCGATGGATTTACAGCTGGCATGCGTTAACTATGTAGACCTGCCAAGTGAGCAGAATTTTTTTTGGGGATTCGATGGTACCCAATATAGAATAAGATTATATCCTCCTTTTGGGGTATAGTATTTTTTATAAGGAATATTATCTTACTAGGTTTAACCATTTAACCACCAAAAAAACGCTACTCAAGTGGGGTGTAGGGATGTGCGACGTGAGGTTGACTTCTACAAGAATGAACTTAGCTGCTAAGCGGGCAATTGACGGCCCGGCTTTGCTCACATCACATCTGTTCTGTTGTTTTTGGTGTCTTTTGACGGCTGGGCCATGCCTCAAGAATTTGGCTTTGCAGCGCATTAGAGCTGGATTGCTCCATAAAACCTGTCAGGCACAAACAGTAGGGGTCTGACAGCAAGTCAGAGATGATAGAGACCAAGCCGATGGTCAGATTGCTGGAGTTTGAGATGACCGAATTGAAGAAGGATTTCAATAGTTTGACCCCTTGTCTACGGGCACTAGTACTCGGCTGGTTTAAGGGTGAACCTAGCGAACATGTGAACTCATTTTAGATGTTTGCTTAATTCTGATTAAACTTAAGTTGTGCTGTATTTGGAATTTGAATTTCTGTGCCGCTCACGAACTCCCTAACCTCAAGCTCTCTGAGCCCTCAGCCTTGACCCCCAAAGTTGCAATCCCACACCCGAAGCTTCCCGCCCCACGAGCTGCTAAAGGTTTCGGGACGCCCCCTTTGACGGCGTCCTGGGCCTAGCTTTCCCGCAGCTTGGTTGCTTCTTTTATCACCCTTTCACCTGTTGCTGCTCGGAATTCTACATGGTTTCTGTGAAGGCAGCTGGAAATATTCGTGTTGCGATCCCTTCAGATTTTAGCCACTTCAGGCTCCTTAGAGCTCAAGGGAGCTACAAGAATCTGTTTAGGAACCCTACAAGGGAACCCGAACCATTTTCGGTTCCTCGATCTGCTATGCCAAGGGAGCTAGGCCCCAGACCCCCGACCCCACCTAGAGGTTCACGGAACTTAGTGACTGCTCATAAGCAGACGAGAACCCTGCATAGAATCGTCCCAAACGGGTGTTACGTTGGTTGCCCCAGTTCAGATTGAAGCTAGTACCCTAGTTGCAATCAGCTGCTGCACTCATGTACTTGCAAGATGGGAAGCGATGACCCAGGCAGCTTTCCGAGGGCCCGGGCTTCTCTTTCTTCGACGAGCTGGTGAAAAGCCGCCAGCTTCTAGGCGTCAATGTGGCAATTTCGGAATCTCAAGGGTGCTTGCAGACTTTGAACTAGCGTTCCAGAGTTTGGAGGCTTAGATTTGGCGCCAGGTTTCATTTTCTGAGGCTTGTTGTTGAGGCGCATTCACGTCCTTATGTTTCGTTGCGGTCGTTCTGGGCTGTGTTGACTACTTGCGCGTGTCTGTGAATCCATCCAGCTAGCAGACCTGGGTAGCTTAGTGCTGAGCCCAGCTTCTAGGAACATGCTGCAGACGTTAGCCGCAGCCTTGCTGAAGACGCGAGGGACGACAGGCAAGGCATGCCAATTGAGTTTTAGGCCTCAATTAAGGGGGGCCACACAGAGCTTAGTCTGCTCTGCCCCGGCATCTAGGAGTGCTGGTGACGTGGTGCAGAGGATTGAAAAAGCGCAAAAGGAGAATAGACAGCTCCGTTCTAAGCTTTCCATCCTCTTTTGGCCACGCCTGGAATCCTTTAGGGCTGCAGGGCGGCTGTACCCTCTGCCGTGGCATCCGCAAGCAGGCAGTCTTTTTGCGCCCGCCGAGACACATTTGCTGTACTTGACCGGATTTTTTGACGGAGACGGGTGCGCCACTGCTAGTCACACAGCATCGTCTTGCGCGTTGTCAGTGACCCAGTCCTATGACAGTGGCGAGATTCTGCTGCTTCTTCAAGGGGCCTTTGGTGGTGGCATCTATGCGGGAGGCGGAAGGGGGTAGGGCTGTCCAAGCCCAGCTTGATATGGAACTTACGCGGCAAGAAGGCAAAGCTTGCCGCAAGGCAGTTGCTGATTAGCAGTAGCACAAAAAGGCGACAGCTTCAGCTGATCGCAAACTGGCCGACAGATCCGTCAGACGTGGAAGGCTGTACCGTCCAACTTCGGCAGCTAAAGGAGTGGGATTCTGCTGCTGACTTCAGGTGTAGCTGGAGTTACTGTGCAGGTT
Organism: Symbiodinium pilosum; assembly: GCA_905231905.1. Taxonomy (NCBI): domain Eukaryota; class Dinophyceae; order Suessiales; family Symbiodiniaceae; genus Symbiodinium; species Symbiodinium pilosum. Next base: position 12,020 of record CAJNIZ010001997.1, on the reverse strand, counting down.
TCTTCGACGCGGATGGCTGCATCTCGCTACGCGAGAATGGGTCAATGGTTGTGAAGTTCACTCAAAAGTTCCCGAAGGTGCTTGACGGCATAGCGGCATTTATTGCGCAGACGTGCGGAGTGACTGCGTGCATGTACAGGTTGAGGAAAACTCTTTTCGAATTGCGTGTCCATAAGCAATCCGATTGCAAGCTGGTGCTCCGACAAATGTTAGAGGCTGGCCTTTCCAAGAAGGCGGCTCAGGCGCGACTGGCATTGAGTTTGACTGCGCAGAATGCTGGCCAGGTCCGCGCTGAATTTGCCCAGCTTGTGGGAAATCAGCAGCATGGGAGAAGGCTGGATGAGGCCGGTGCCCAGAGGGCCTTGCGAATAAACCGGTTGCATGCACAAGCCAGAAGTTTCAACGCCAACGGACAGCATGGGAAAGCCTCTGCTGTCAATCAAGAGATACAGGCGTTGAAGCGCGAGCACGCGCTTCTGAAGGCTGAGCTAGAAACCAGCCAGTTGTGCGACTACATCCAGTTTGTGGAGTCACTGCAACGCAGTGGCTGGCAGATGCCTTCGCCAACAAAGATCGCAGAAGAGTATACCAACGCGTGACGACGCATGCGCTTGAGATTCTTGTCTCCTACTGACCCACTAAAGCATCATGACCCCAACGGCCCGAATGCAACCCCAAGCCACGAACTCTGATCTCTTGGTCTGCCAAGTTGAGTGCCAAGAGCCTGCCACGAGCCATGTGCTGCATCAACATTTCCTCCAGTTCATCGTTTTATTTGCCCGGGACTTTGGCCCTCCGGATGCCCATGTAGATTTCGAAGGTGAGTGACGCAAGTGAGAGAAGAGCCATACCTGGAGAAACCTATGAATCCTGCCAGGTTGTTAGCTTTTGCTTGGCTTCCAAAGGGAAAATGTGATGACAGCTCACCATGATTATTATGAAGGTCTATACCTCTTGTCTGCAGCTAATTTCAGCCTCTGACACAACTCTCATCTGTAGAGCTTTGTCAGTTATCCATCCGAGCTTGCTCACCAAAGCGCTGTCCTCCGCAGGAGAAACAGTTACTGTTGTAAAGAGGGCAGGTTGGACGTAGACAGGGCAGATTGCCAGATTTTTTCTTGCAACTCACCTTTGGTTAGCTAGGAATGAAGGAACGGATCCTTCTAGTAGTCCCTATATGACCCATGATAGTAGCTTCCATTTCATTTTCCATTCCTTCGTTCCCAGCCAACCACAGGTAAGGCAAGGGCCCCCGAGTTCTGAGACCTTGTACGATCTTGACCTCAAACCCCTGATCGTGCTAGATGGGAATAGCTTCGTGACCATAGGTCTCAAATCCCTAAGTCCTAAATCGTGCCACCCTCCATGATCACCCTGAAGTCCCCACGCTTTGCAACAGGTAATTGAAACAGATGCTACCAAGCGCTACGATCATAATTGTGAGGACACAAGGGAAAATCGCAATCTCCGTGCACGAAGACTACCATCCTTGGTACTTCACCTGTATGAACCCGCATACCCCATTCTTCATTTTGGATGTGTCATGCATGGAAACTGGCCTTCAAGGCTCCCTGCGCCGTTGTTTGCGGTGTATTTTGCCCTGGAGGGCAGTGAGATCAGCTTTGGCCAGGCATCAACACAGCAAATCTGCTACAGTTTCCTCAAGGTGTCGGGTTCGAGGGTTTAGGGTTTAGGAAAGGTGTAGAATTCAGGGGTCCGGGTTCGGGGGCCTACAAATGACGCGGATGTGGCTTTGTATGATCTTCTTGGGCTTGGGGCTTACAGGGCTGTCTTTGAGCAGTTGTAATGCCTTCTGGGGAGGACAGACAGAGGGCCTTGTTGAGCAAGGATCTGAACGGGCAATAGTATGACATTAACAGGAGCGCGGCTTTGAGTGCTTCGGCTCTCATATTGCAGTCCAGGTCATAATGCGGTCAAAGACATGTGCGTAGTGCTGGCGATGGCTTGTGATTCACACTTGAACTGCTGCCGTCTTCTCTGCAGTCAGCTTTGGGTCCAAAACTAGCCTTTCCGAATGCTCCTCCGAAACATTCCCCACGTCTTTAATGTTCGTGACCTACCTCGTTTCAACTTGCAACTTCAGCACTACTTCCTAGCACAGAACTCAATTCCTGCGCTCCGATCTCTCTTCCCCGATTTATCGGACCCTCGCCCTAGAACCTAACTCGCGAAAGGTGGACCCAGCGCGAATGCAGTCTGAGCTGACTTGGGCCCCAGTGTGGAATCCGGGCTTCTGGCAGGCGGAGCTGTGATCAAACTGCTAAAGTGTCCCTTACCCAAACCGGGATAATACAGGGGGTATACACTGTCCAGGGATGTATGGGGTTGTGTGGGCTTTAGGTTTTGTATTGCCCGAAAGTAACATGGAACCCGATAATTGAGACCATTGTTAGTTTGGCGGAGGGCAGGGTTTAGGGGCTTAAGGGCTTTGGGGTTGCTGGTTCACGCATCGTGTCCTGAGATTCGGGTTTCGGGGCTTAGGGTTGGGATCAGGGATTCAGGTGTGGAGTTCTGGGTGGATTGAGGACTGAGAGATTGGGTTTAAGGGGGGCTTGTCTCCTGAATGATGATAGCGGGAGGATTCTCCTTGTGGAGACGCATTTGAGAACTGAATACTAGGTTACACTTTTTCCAATCCTAATCACGGCGAACCCCATATCTTCCCGCAAATTTCCGTGTACAATCCTTATGAATCCACTAAAAACATAAGCCATGTGATGTTGGCCATACATGTCCTTCTATATCCCTTTATATTCCTGCATAACCCCTTGACTAAGACTCGACCCTAAACCCTATACATCCTTGTAGATCCCTGTATTCGTATACCACCTGCATAGCCCCTTTTAACAAATAACTCTTCAGATTTCTACATTGCCCAGGTGTATCCCCTAAACCCTAAACCAAAATCCCTAAACCCTAAGCCCGCAACCCTAATCCATAAACCCTAAACTCTAAACCCCAATCCTAAAACCATAATTCCTACACCCTAACCCCTAATCCCTAAACCCTAAGCCCTAAATTTTAAAACTCTAAACCCTAATCCCTAAATTTAAAAACTCTAAACCCTAATCCCTAAATTTAAACTCTAAACCCTAATCCCTGAACCCAAAAACTCCAAAAACTCTAAACCCTAATTAATCCCCAAACCCCAGATAGCCTACATGGCCCAGGTGGCCTTGGCAGACATCACCTTCGACGGCCAGCGAACGGAGCTCTGCGGCGCCCCGGGCTCCTACCGCGCCTGCAGCGCAGCGCTGGACGTTCGGGGTTTTAGAGGTTCTACGGCTGTTTAAGGTTTAAGATATCATGAGGGTCTAGTTTTTTTTGGACCTTTAGGTTCTACTGGTACGGTTGTTTAGGATATGACTAGGGTCTAGGGTTTCTTGCGTTTTATTACGGTCCGAGTTTTCTTCTCAATCTTTTCTTTCTGTTTTTCAGGTTTTACCAGGGTTTGGGGTTTGGGGTCCTTAGTGCCTCTGAAGTTTTGTTAGGGATTATGGGGGCTGTTGGAAAGATGTTTGATGTGGAGTGTTCAGGGGTCTGTAGAGTTCTACACCCCTCAGGTTGTAGTCGAGGGCCGAGGGTTTTATGGGATTACAGTTTAGACTGAGGAGGCCTAGGCTTAAGGGCTCGAGGGAAATCATGGAAACCATTGTTCTGAAAAGCTAAGCCTTCCCAAGCTTGCAGATAGATGAGAAGTTTTGCCTACGTAAGGACTGTTGCAAAATCAATCCCCCCAAATCCTTTTCCTTCGCCCCAAAGCCAGGGCCATTAACCCTAATCCTCAGCGGTTGCGAGCCCCAACAATGCCAAACTAAACCCTGAACCCCTGTGGGCCAGCCGTAAGCCAGCCCGAGATGCTGACCCGAAAACCTTCAACCTACAGCCTGAACCCTGCAATCCAAAGCCCCAAGCCCGAAAACCTAAAGCGTACACATCCATGTAATCGGTTTCTGAAGTTTACCCCTAAAATCTTACATTCCCCTAAACCCTAAATTCTAAGCCCTAAATCCTAAACCATAGACCTTAAACACTAAATCCTAAACCGTATAAACCCCCAAAACCCCCAAACAATCTTGGAGGACACGGGCACCTCGGCGCTGGCGGCGCCGACCCGCCTGGCCAGGCAGCTAGCGGAGCGGCTCCAGGCAGCGGGGAAAGCGGGCTATCCGTAGGGATCCTAGAAAGCCTAGATTTGTGTTGTTGACATGTCATGCTCGGGTTCTAGGGCTTTGGGAATAGGGATTAGGGATTAGGGCTTAGGGCTTAGGGTGAAAAAAGGGGGGGGGGTTTGCCCCTAGGGACCATGCAGTGAGGTATAGATGGAGACCGCGATGTAGGGTTTAGGATTTAGAGGTATTAGCCCCGAGAATTGAGAATCAACTGGAGAAGAACATGAAACATGAAATGGACACTGGCGTTGTATAGAAGCTTATAGGGAAAGATTGTTTACATTACGGTTCTAATTCCCTGAATAATTTTGGTATAGGGAGCTTTTGATTTACTTTGAAATCATATTGGTAATTACTTAGTCTCCCCCTTATAGGGATGTCATGGATTAGGGTTTAGGGGTTTGGATTTAGGGTTGTGGGCTTGAAGATTCTTGAAAAGCGGGGTGTTGCTTAGAGATCCTAGAAACAGCTTATATGGTGGATGGGCGAAACCTTGCACCCACTTAAGATCCCGAATACGAGGGTATCAGGTACATATGGTGGTCCAAGATTTCCTCCATCCACAGTAGGGCCCCTCCAACGAGCCTAAAGGGGTTTATGAGGTTTTGGGTAGTGATGAGCATTCCTCACCAGAGGAATTGCTTGTAGAACCGGCTACTATAGGGTCTAGACAATTGCACATATTATGATTGAAGCTTCCTTGCATAATTATGGTACGTCCAACAGACTTCCAACAAACTTTGGTAAATGTTCAGACCCTTGTGGTATCTAGGCTCCTTATATCTCTCCAACTTTGGGGTTCCTGGTTGAAGGTTTTCGATTCAGGGAGATTTTCGAGTCTTCTTGGGGAGTATCTAAGGAACTTTCAGGTGGGTAGTTTCCGAAATATAATCTTTACATAGCCCTTACATACTCCTGGAGTCCCCTATAAGTCCTGTATAAGCCTTACGTAAGTGCACCCGCGTGGTAGCTCCCCACCTGAAAGTGCCCTTTAAGTCGGCTAGGCACGCTGGGCTCACGGATTGTAGCACTTTTGAGATTCGGTGTGCTTCAGGGTTTAGGGTTTAGTCATAAACCAAAACGCCCAGGGCCTGTCCCAAGTTCAGGTTGCCCCAGACTGCTCCAACTTCGACACGCTGCCTACCTTAGGCTTCCTGCTGGAGGAGGCGCTGGGCTATCAGTCTGAGGCTTTAGACTTCAAAGGTGTAGCGTGTCGGGTGCAGGATGTAGGTGTATTGGGTTTAAGGTTTAGGGGGTACGGAAGTGTTCTTGAAGTAGGTAGGGTGCAGGCTGAGAATGTAGGATTCACGATGTTTTGGAGCACAGTTCAGCTGCTTGAATCCTTGAAGATTGCCTTGCAAGTAGCAAATTTTTTCACGACTGGGAGAAACATTCTTGCAACCATACATGGCTGCAGATAGGTTCTAGGTTTCAGGGCTGCTTGGGGTTTATGGCTTCGGCAGAAGTAGGGTTTCGGGCTTGTAGACATCCCAAACCGCTGCCCGAAAAATATATACTAGTGGAGTCGTAGGGCTTGGAAGCCCAGGACAACAATCCCTTTGGAAGTTTTGCTGCGTCTGGAGAAGGGGTGTTCAACTGTGGAGCTCATGGGATCCCTAGGCTATTCGCCCTGAAGTAAACACCTAAGACTACTACAGACCTCCACCCCGAAATCTGTAGCCGCAACATTAAGCCCTATACATCTTGAATCTTAAGCCCAAAAGGCAATGTCCTCGAAAAGGAAGTTTGGATGCTGGCCCAGGTGAATTTGGAGCTGAACCTCACGCCAGAGGACTACGTAGAACGCATGGAGGCGGAACTTGGGAGTTAGGCACCTAATCCCTACGCTTATTCCCGAAAACGGGGGGGCTGTTGGGGCTTTGAGGCGTGAGTGTGAGGAGTTCAGGGGTTAGGGTTTGGAATCTGGGTGAGGAGGTGACGGTGGTTGTTGGATGTAGAAGAGCTTTTCTAGTTGTTTGGGGTTTGAGGACAACGATGGATATGGGGATGACGTCGGCTTTCAGAGGATCTTCAATATGGGGGTTAGGCATGAGGATGGATCATGGCCCCAATGAGAAGGCTACAAAATTGTGCCTGTGGTCACAAGAAAAGGCTTCTAGACTTGGCCTTGCGACCGGGAAACAAATGGTTTGCTTTGGGATTTCCCGCAGCAGTTACTTCATTACGTGCGCCCTGAGAGTGCATGATGGGAAGACGCCGAAACCTTGTTGGCGCAAGATCAAATTTGAAACACGATCTTACTAATCCCGTCCCAGAAGAACAACAGCCACATCCCGCACTGATATGTAGTCCCGCAGATGTGATGGTACCATGTTTTGAAGGTTCCTTTTCAGGGTGGTGCTTGTAAGGCCAGGCAAGTAGACATACATGCGCAAGCTAAGCCGGTCCCGTCTAGTAACTCGATTTTTGCGGTTTTGCAGTTACTCGCAGTACTCCTCCACTCTTGCAAGAGGTTTAGTTTAGCGTCCCTCAAGGCAAAGCTGGCAACGGACCATGATAAATTGAGCCCGGTACTTGGGCGCTCCCGATGGTAGTATCCTGGTTGACTGTTACGTCCGTAACTGGAAAAACAGCCGGTTGCGGCGTGGCGACCTGAGTTATGAAAAACGGAACATAAAGACCCTAAACCCTAAATCCCAAAACCCAAACCCTAAACCCTAAAGCGAAACCTGATGCCTTGTCAGCCTGAACTCTAAACACCGCACCCAAATCCCCAACCCCAAACCCTACACCCTAGGCCTTAATCCTAAACCCAGAGCCCTAAACCCTGAGTTGTAAACCTTCAGTTGGCCTTCAGTCGTAGACTGTACTGTAAGCGCACCCGTAAACCCCAAACCCCTAAGCCTAAACCTTAAACGCTGAATGCTAAACCCTCCAACTCCGAAAAGGGCTCCTGCGACCTTCAGCTGATGGCCGTAGATGTGCCGCGCCCTCACGGCCCGGTGCTTCTGCTGGGCGATCCATTCCTGAGGCGGCAGCAGACACGGACTAGGGTTTAAGGTTCAGGGTTTAGGCCCCGAGAGCCCTACATACCTTGATTGAGGAGTATGCCTTCATACATCGATAGTAGGATCTCTAAGGCGATTGGAGCGCAGATGGTAGTTTTGGGGTTCCGCGTTCTTGGTCTTCTGATGGCGGGGATATCGCAGATGATTAGTAGTTCACATGGGGTCACTCAGGGGGCTCCCACTTCTGAGACACCCCGCCATATACACATATCAGCCATAGTCTGAACTCCTTCCAGGGCCATGGTCTGAATAAACTCCTGAAAGGGGGGGGATTACATAGGGACTATATAGGACTATTATAAGGGTAATGGGAGATACTCGGAGTTTAGATTAAACTAGTAGCTCAGAAACACACATATGGTTGAAGATTCTACCTTTCACTTTACTTACGTAATGCAGAGGCTTCAAGAAGTACCAATGAGTCTATATTATGTTGAGGTCTTTTCGAGACACGTCATACCATAATTATGCAAGCAATCTAGGACCACAATATTAGTAATTCTTCCCTAGACCCGACCCTAAACTTTGACTCCGAAACCTTATAGACCCCCTACAACTCCGCTTAAGGGACCAAAATACTGGAGCTTTTACAGTATAGCTATGAGGGAGGCTGTTCAAGAATCCTAGCCTCGGCCGTGCAGTGGATGGAGGAAATCCGGCACCACTTGGGAACTCCGTGATACTGTAATTCCCGGGGTATAGGCTACATAGTAGTGCAAGATTTCCTCCACCCACTGTATTTTTAAGGCTGAGGGTAACGGCGTTCGAAATTTGACTTCAAAACTTTCCTGGCAGGCGATACTACACAGTCTACGATCGCCAGCGACTGCGTGTAGGCTTCGCTTTAGCCCGCCACAACAGCAGAGAAAAAAGCGCGTTTCTAAGAATCTATTAGGTTGCCATGAAGCAATTTACACCAAGTTACCAGAATATGGATATAGAGCAAATGATGTTGCTTCCCCATAATGATAACTTAACTTAGGTACCTTAAAGCAACCCAGTCTACTGGTGGGTTTGCGCTTACGGACCTAGGTTCAGGGTGCTGAATGCTAGCCCCCAGCCCAATATGTTCCTGAGTAAAGGAGTCTCAACTCGGTTTTCTCATAATGAATCTTCTCGCATTTCACAGGTCGTTCTTAAAGTTACAGTTCCCACCTTGCTTAGAAACAAGCCCAGAAGACTTTAAGCTGAAGTTGTATCCACACCAACCTAACCCTAAACCCTAAACTTTATGTTACCTCCCAAGTTCCGTCAACTGCCATGTCTCCTCGCATCTGGCTGTGTAAGGCTACCCAGAGTCGTGGGAATCGGCATGCCTTGTTTCCTGAGGAGAAGAAAATGAGTTAGTTCCCTATCTTGCAAAGAGCCTAATCCCCTTCCCCTTAATAATAGTATCTCCAATAGTGGAGAATTGGAGAATCAAATGGAAGAGAATATAGAAAATGAAAAGAAAACTGAGTTCATAGAGGGGCTCATAGCGATTGTCCTAGTAGTATCCCCCCCCACAATACGATATCATCATGTTTGAGGGTAGATCTTCATGATTAGGAGGGTGGGGGCGGCGAGGAGTATAAATTACCCAAGCCATGGACGACGCTGTCTACGAGTTTCATACCCCGAGGGATTGAACAAGTCGGGAGCCTCCCTTGAGACGCTCCCTGTCATTTTGCCGGGATTTATGTGAGTGGTCATCACTGCTTGGAAAGGGGGATATCTGTAAATTCAGTAATGGCCCTTCTGGGGTCTCACTTCCACTGCATCTAGAAGATGGTTTGAAAGCTGCTTACATCAACCCTAAACCCTAAAACCCTAAAACTCTAAACCCTAAACCCCTAAACCCAAACAGTCAGGAAGTCCCAGCCTCTGCCGCTTTTGAGGTAGAAAAAGTCCAGGCTTCCAGCACCCCAAGTTTCCATAAACGTGTAGTGGGTTATCAACAGAGGTTTGGGGTTTAGGTTTTGGGGTTATGAACAGTATCTTTTTGGGTGGGTCCCATCAACATACAAAGCCTAAACCCTAACCCTAGACCGCCGACGCGGCTGGCTCCGTTTTTGTTCAAACCACAGATGGGTAGGACTTTGGGAAATGACAAGTTCAGTAGCTCAAGCCTGTAACCTTTTCTAGGGTCTATATAAAACTAACAGAATTTGAAGGCCCAGGCAATTCGGCCTCAACAGCCATGTAGTTGCAGAATGAAATCACATAACTCAGCTCGAACTAAATCCTCTATCTCCACCACTAGATGTTGGTATAACACCGGTATTCAACTGTTCCAGTATACAAAAATCCATCTCAAGCCGTTACTTTGTAAAGCATACACGTTCCTGGTTCTTCTGGCTCCGCGGCACGACATGGCGGCGTACAACCCTCAGCGTTTTGCAGGAGGTTTTCAGGTTGCTGGGGGGTTAGAAGTGAATACCGGAATATGTCATGTAGGGATCTTAGAGTGACTATAGTTCAGTATTCCCTATGCTGAACCCTAGACCGTAACCCCAAACTCTAAACTCTATATTATATTCCATATTTCCCTACTGAGCCCCCAGCGAGGCTAAATTTTAGGGCAACAGGGTTCGGGAATTACATTAGAGGTATTGGGATATGCGAGCTGTAGTTTAAACTGCTTCAAGCAGATTATATAGGGGGTTTCATAGGGGCGATTATGCGGTTTATTAAGGGGGATGCTAGGAGTTGAGACCATAGCTCATATAGGGATACTGGCAAGCAGAATGGGAGATACCGTTCAGGCTTTAGGATTTAGGGCAACAGGGCCTGGGGATCAGGTGTTGCCTTTGGTGAGCTAGGAATGAAGGAATGGATCCTTACAGTAGTTCCTATATAACCCATTAAGGTAAGTTTAGGCTCGGGGCTTAGAGAAAAGTCAGGGCTTTGAAGGTAATTAAGAACCAAACGGTGGTGGAGGCTTGCACAGATTCTGCAGGATCCCCTCCTCCTAAAAGTTAACCACCCTCCCCCCCCCCTCCGCCTAATACTAAATATTCCCAATCTATGAAGCTTTACCAGAATTGGAGTAATTGGTATTTGGGGGGGGGGGGGTGTGTAGGCGGTTTTAATATCAGGGGGGAGGGGATTAGATGTTCGATGAGCTCATTGGATGCTTAGAGGGTCCTACTCTGATGGCAGAGCTTGGTCTGGAATACAGAAGGGTTCCTAAGTGTGCCTCTACCATCCTTTTGTAGGGTTTGGGGTTGCCAAACTTATCGGCAAACAACGGCTGCCAAGGGATAAGATGAAAAAATCAGCAGTAGCAGGTTGAAATCTATTCGTGCGACTCGCAGACACGTATTTGTGCAGTCTGACATTCATTTGCCCAAGACAATCTTACTGGGGGTGAGTAGGGAACACGGGAATATCATAACCCCTATCTAATCCCTATCTAATCCCTATATAATATATTCCAATACTCCCTACTAACCCCCAGTCAGATGTTTGTTTCGCAAATCAGCAAGGAGTCATGGTCATGCATCCCCTAACTCCCTTTGTCACCTAAGGTTTTGATTTCCCAAGGTAAGCTCCATATTCGAACTATAGTCAATACTCCTTAAAGGGGTTAAGTAGGGGATTATATAAGGGAGTATTATAGGGTTTATGAAGGGGGATACCAGGAGTTTAGACTATAGTTTATATAATCTTTCATCCTATATAAGCATATACTCGGTAAGAGATTCCAGTTTGAAGAACCCCCCTGCATGCTGACATCTGAAAGGCTGGACAGGATTTTTTGACGAGCATTTCCTGGAAGGCCCTACAGCCTAAACCCTAAACCC
>CAJNIZ010001996.1:284-19011 GCA_905231905.1 Symbiodinium pilosum | reverse complement strand
CCCCCTTTTTGAGAAACTCCCAGTTAGGGTCTAGGTGTCCATCTCAAGAGTTGCGCGCGGCCCAGTCTTGTGATTTCAGATGTTCGTTGTGGTTGTTTGGAGCGGAGAGTTTAGGTTTTAGATTTTTTTTGGGCGACCTAGGGTTTCATTTCAGGTGTGATTAGAGACTATGGGCTTAAGAACGGGGTTAAACAACAAAACCAGTTTCAGGCCACGAGACCCTGGGGTCAATACAGGGTGAGGGAACCTACAGATAGAGTGTGACGCAAGAGTTAATTATGATGTGGATCTTAGGGGTATGAGGGGGTATAGTGGGGTCATTATGGGGTTACTATAGGGCTGCCATGGGGTTATGGAAGGGATATAGTACATCCGCCTACTCAAGCCAGGGTCCCTCAAAGTGTGGTTTACAGTGACAAGGAACATGAAGGAACTCCACTAAGAAGTAAGTAAGTATTGAAGCAAGGTATCCAAGCTCGCAGAATGCTTGATGATAGCAGGTGGAAATTCAGCTATGCCTGTACTTTGTGCTTTATGGTAAGGCCCAGCACCTCAGGGTTGAAAGCTTCAAGCTGGCCCACAACATAGGTTTAGGGTTTAGGGGGGTTTAGGGTTTAGGGGGGTTTAGGGTTCAGGGACCAGACATCAGGGCCGTAGGGCTTTTTTTTATGAGGGTTCGCCATGTTTGGATCACACTTGTTGGAGCCCCTCGCCATTTCCGGATTGTCGCATTATGATTCACCGAATTCATTACCAAGATAAATGGTCCAAGAAAAACCCAAACCTCATCCCTAGTATGATGATGGTATGGTATGGTACCTCAAACAGACTTCAGCTTGATGCTGGTAATCAGTCAGACCCCTACAAAACCTCTATACTACCTATACAACTCCTAGATAAGCCCAGGTTCCATTCGGGGGTTTCCCAAAATCAGGGGTACCTTTTTGGGAATCCCGATAATAAGGACTGTAATATATTGAGCTCTATGTTGGTGCCCCCCTATTTAGGGAAACTACCATACAACTCCTAGATAAACCCAGGTTCCATTTGCTTTTCACTTTGATTCTCTATTCTTTTGTTTTTGCTTTCAGCCGGCCCATGCACTGCTTCACCCCAAAAAGATCCATTTATGGGCAGAACTCATTTTAGAGAATCTGCGAAGCGTGTAAAGCAGCACCGGCAAAGACTCAGCATTCCCAGCTCCTCAACCTAAATCCCGTCTCTCCATGACCCGCGCGAGGCAAATGCAATCTACCTCGACGACCCCCTCAAAGTGCCTGGGTTAAAGTCTGATCCGGGTATCTTACAAAAGAGATCTGGCTTTCAGATTCAGCGGTCATTCTAATCCTGGGAACTATCGCCAGTGTTTACAGGGGTTTACGCTTCTTGCGCTTCAGCTCACAAATCCTGAACGCTAAACCCTATACACTAGTGCTGCTGGAAGGGGGGCTTCCGTAACCCTGAACCCTAAACCCTATAACTCTTAAAAATACCTAAACCCTAAACCCCGCGAATGGGCCGAGACTAAACCATTCCCCAGATGCAAGGACGCAGAAGTCTTTTCAGATACGGTTTGCCCTGGGGTTTCCGGCGGGTTAAGGGTTGAGGTGTTACATCAGGATATAGGGGTCCCCATGGATCATGCAACGTTGATTCTTGCGAAGCGCCACATGGGGTTCAACCCACCCCAAACTGATTATGGTCTCTGACCAGGCTGTCCAGTCACTGTTTTTGCAATTTTAAAAAGACATCCGCAAATCCGCGCCCCAAACGCTAAACCCTGACCGTGGACTTTAGGGTTTAGGGTTTAGGGGGTTTAGGGTTTAGGGGGTTTAGTGTCGATTGTTCGGATTATAATCAGGAAGGCTGCTGCGATAAGACTGAAAGAGGCTGCTTCGCACTAACAGCTGCAGCCACGTTGAATAAGAATTTTGAAGCTACATGAGCTACGGACTAAATTCAGGTTGGGGAGGACTTATAGGGGACTATATATAGTCCCCCTTAAGTAGATAGAATATGGCTTTGGGTATCTTATAATGAGATCCCCTTATACCCCATATTCTATCTACTTAAGGAGGACTATAGGGTTTTTGGGGGGACCTATTAAGGTAATATACTACAAATTTAGTCCAGGGCTCACATGGAAAGCGAGCTGTGGAGTGCCAAATATAATGCGGTCCCAAATGAGCTACTGTCTAAACTCCTAGTATCCCACCCCCTATATTATCCCCCTTTAAGGAGTTTAGACTAGAGCTCAAATGTTGGTTTAGGGTTTAGGGCTTCCTAAAATTTGGGGTGCTTTTCCGGGTCCGCAATAGCAAGGATTATAGGGTATTGGGGTGTATATTGGGGTCCCCTTATCTAAAAAAAAACAACCAACTATGGTTTAGGGTTTCGTGTTTTGGGGTCGCCTTATTTGGGAAACCACCAAATATGGCTTAGGGTTCGGTTAGGGTCACAATTTTTGACATCTTTGATCTCCCTCCTGACTGGACGCTCCGCGCAGGCATGGGAGTATATCAATCGCTTGCAGCGACCTCAGTGGCGGGCAAATTATGTCGGCCTCCCCCAACCTCACCCCAAATGGTGGTTAAGATTGAAAGCACTAAGAGTTCCAGTATTAGCGCCAGTAACTTGGGTTCTATGGCTCTCGCAGATGGCTACATCTCAAGAGATTCGGGTCTGCGTCATTGTTACAAACTGACCGCCAAAGCGACTTGGCCTTTGAGATTTGAAGCCAAAGATACAGATTGCAGTGTTTTCGCAAGGTTGTCTCCATGATTTCTGCTTTTGCGTATATAGATCATGTTGTACTTCCCTGCTTCCTTGTTAACCAACCTACCCATACAAGCAGCTCTATGTGTGCGCATCATCTGGCCCTACGAGGCCTGATCTGGAGATGTACTTTCTTGTGAGCGCTGACAACCTAGCAAGATGGGATCCTCCTCCCTCAGCAAGGGACCCACGACTTTGAGACTTACATCCTATATGTCTCGGGGTATTCAGCCTTGAAAGGGGCCCATGATTTTGAGCAATCCCCGACTCACCATTTAGGCCTGTTTGCGTTGGGAGCTCATGGTGCTCGTTGCTAGTCCGCCCTGCCCATAACAAGGTTGCTTGTTTTGAAGGTTAATGGATAGCTGTATGGTTCGGAGTGTACGGTCAGAAGCATCCTGGAAGAGGTTAGAAGTAGTGTGTGACACATACGCACATATCTGCAGATATCTACAGAGAGTCATCCTAATTGTTGTGGCCCTACTTCGAAACCCATGAACCTCCAAGCAGCAGGCTTTCGATCTTTGATCATCACCAGCATTAGATACGGTTTAGGGTTCAGGGCAAAACTCCGAGTCTTGCTTATTGAAGTTGTCTGGAACAGATACACTTAGGTACTCACCACGCCCGCTATTAGTGGCATAGACACCATTATTCCTTGCTGTCACTATTGGTGGGTTTTGGGTCGCTACTGCGTCGCTATAAAGAAACGTTTGGTTGGGGTGCGCACCAAGTACTGGTCACCGCTGTTTTGCAAAGCAGCCGCTTGACTTCAGGCTAGACTTCCTGCTAGATGAGATCGTGGCACAAATCAAGAAGGCAATGCACTCAGCACCTTGGGGGATATTGTTGATGGACAAAACCTTGCACGGGTAGACTATAGCAGACTACAGTTCCTGGTGGTATCATACTGTAAGTAATTTTGGGTTCTCAGAGCTACGCTGTTGATGCAAAGGTCTTTGCGCTGTTCATGCAAACGTCTTTGCAGAGTCACATAGGGTTTAGGGTTTAGGCCCGTACAGTACCCACAGCAGCCCTCCTAATGCATGCACAGTTCGCTGCTGGTCCTGTGTCCATATTAGCCATAGTCTAAACTCCTTAAAAGGAGTTATATAGGGGAATATATATAGGGGAAGATCTAGGGACCTACTATGGGGTGTATGAAGGGGGAGTTTAGACTATGGGTCCTATTCCGGGGAGCCTCTCGGGATGTCATAGGATCCAGTTCGAGAGACATGCGTATATCCCAACTTCGAGGGGGCCTGCTACACCACGTCTCCCTTAGAAGTAGATGCCCTAGCCCCTCAGTAACGCGCCTTCTTGAGAAACCTTTAGGAAGTCCTTCTAGGACTCTAGGAAGGATGAGAATGTTGGGGCCCACTATATCTGCAAACCTGCAGATACCGGGTGAGTTCTCGCCACTCCGCCCCACACTCTAAATGCTAAACCCTTAAAAGACTCAGAGTCTTCATCAAAGCGCTGATGGCGCGACAAAGGAAGCTCACTTATTTGAACACCGATGATTTGACCTCAACCTGGACTGAAGATCTAGAATCTTGCAGTTAAGTCTAAAGCCTTCAAGCCCTAAACCCTAAGCCTTCTGCAGTAAAATCATTGAAATTTGACCCCAACTTCTTTGTTCAAAACGAGGTTGTTAAGTCCTAAACCCTCAGCCCAACCCTAGACCCCACGGTAGAACCTAAACCTTGAAGTTAGCAGTCCTAAAAATTCGGACCTCGAAACCCTATCGTTGTCATTCTGCCCTACATCTGGCCCACCCGCCCTCCGCATCAGCCCACAAAGACTTCCTGGTGGTAAGCGTTTACGGTTCAGGGTTAGGGTTTAGGGTTCAGGGTTTGAGTTTGAGAGGCTAGTTGGAAATGTCGGGAATGGTCATAGGGACCATTTCTTTCAAAGGTTTCCTGGAAATTGTTGTGGGATTTTGCTTATTAGAAGCCCAGCGTAAATAGCTAGAATCACTTAGAATAACTTTTTGACAGGGTTCCAAAGCAGATTAGTT
Organism: Symbiodinium pilosum; assembly: GCA_905231905.1. NCBI lineage: Eukaryota > Dinophyceae > Suessiales > Symbiodiniaceae > Symbiodinium > Symbiodinium pilosum. Next base: position 14,216 of record CAJNIZ010001996.1, on the reverse strand, counting down.
TCAGGGGGGTTGCATAGGGACTACTGTTAGGATCCAATCATCCAATCAGCAAGAAGATCATAGATTGGGGCTAGGGTCCAAGGTTTATGGGTTAAGTGGTTTATGGTTTATGGGCTGAGGGTTTAGGTCCTAACCGTGGGCGCCTAATTAATCTGTGGGGGCCTAAGCCAGGGGCCCTTGGTTCTAACACATGCGTCAGTAGGAAACAGCCTGAAATACTACCACTTTGAGTAATCGTGGGAAGCAAGTGGAAACAACCTGGCACATGAAATGGAAACTGGATTCTATAGGGACTGAAAAAGATAACGTCCAACATAAATGGAAAGAGCATGGAAAATTAGATGGAAACCGTGTTTCTATAGGGTTGATTACAAAGGGACCTACCAATATAATGGTGTCAGATTCCTCGTCATAATTACGGTGTGTTCGTACTGGGAGCTTGGGATCTCACTAGCAGAGCATGGCTACAATGGTTTAAGAGCCTTAAACCCTAAACCCTAAAGGTTTAGGCTTCCAGTCAGGAGCGGGGAGGTCCTTGCGGACTACTTCAGGGCTGATTCTAAGGGGCCATTCATTCCCGGGCTTCCTAATAGCACAGGGGCTGCAATGCCAACTTGAGTGCGGGAGTCCTGCAGGGCGCGGGTGGTATGGGATCCTTCTTGGGGGGACTTTGGGCTACGCTGAGTGGTTGACGTGGTGCCTCAAACACGAAGCAAAGCTTTTTTTTGAAGGAGTGGCTAGGCATTTTAACCTGAACATTAAACTGGGCGGGGGTTGGACGGTGCGATGGACAGAAACAGATGAACTTCAATGGGGAGTCCTGAATCAGTTTCCCACTAGTAAACGCCCCCTCGCCCCTAATCATGCATGTTTCGGTTATCGTATATTATGATATAAGGGGAAGATATATCATTAGGAGGCGGGGGGCTAGTTCGAGGGCGAGGGAATTAAGAGGATCGCTTTCAAATTCTTATGTCCACGATGAAGACCCTCGTGAGAGCCTGGCCCCAGGCAATGCTTGTAACCTGAAGCCCCTACTCCCCAAACCTTCAGAACAGTCAGGATCGCTTGGCAAACAGCAACCTCCAAAGTAATGTGAGGGAGGGTAAGTTTCCTGTACATGAGGACTAGCCAGGGGATATGTGGGTATGTATCTGTATAGGGGTTATGTAGGCGTTATACGGGGGCGTAGAAAGATAGTCGTAAGGTCCATATTTTGAGGTCCCTATTTTAATACGGCACCTAATATTTAGGGTACCCGAAAAGGGACCATAATTTTGACAACCACCCAAATAGTCCTGCACCCGATCTTCGTCCATGGCCACAGCAGAGGCTTGCTTGGATGGGTTCACAAGGTCCTGATTGGAGGGATAATATTGGGATAATATGATAGTGTATTACAGTATATTCTGGAATATAGAAGAGAACATGTTCTTCAAATAAAGCCTCGACTGCTGTTTTTGGGCTTAAATTCAAAAATACCTTAAGCCCAAGTCGCGCGCACCCGACCCCGTAACCGACAACTCTGCTTCCTAAACTTGAAAAAAAAGCCGTCAACCCCGCACCCAAAATCCCAAAGCGGAAACCTTCAACCAGGAACCTTGACTTGAGGAGAGGAATCTGGCATGGCTATGTAACTCTCAAGGCATCGACACTTCTAACAAAAGGCTTAGGGTCCATGTCATATCCCTGGCCATGAAAAGCTAAACGCAGATGTTACAACACCGAAGGCATCGCTATCCTTGAAGTTCCATTCTTCCCATGTCGCAGCAGCATTTCCTGTTTTTACAGCCCCTCTAGGGACACTTGCTCCGCGCGGCACTTGTGCTGCGAAATGCGAGAGGCAGAAGCATCATGAGCTCAGACAGCGAGCATCATCTGAGCATCATTGCTGGGAGGCAAGAGAGGGCAATCTGGGAGGACTTTGTAGTTGTGTGTTGTGATTGGTGTCCTTATGGTTGATCTTGTTGTATTTACGCAAAAATCATAACCCGCCGCTGCCACCACAACAGGAGAAGCAATAACAGCATCAGCAGCAACAGCGACAATGACATCAGCAACGGCAACAGCAGCTGGAGCAGCTGCAGGAGCAGCAGCAACAGCAGCAGCAGCGGGAACAGCAATAGGAGGAGAACCACATATGACAAAGCAGGGACAAGCGCAGCAAACAACAACGGAAACTCAGTTTTGCGGAATTGTGTGCTTTTTCCATTTTTTTCTTCGGAGGGGGGTGGCTCTCCTTTTTATTTAGGGGACAGGGGCCTTGTTTTCGTAGATGAACGCCATGAAAGTAGGACGGAAGCATTGGTGCGGAGTAGGAGAGCGGAAGCAAGCAACACAAACAACAGAACAACATGTTGAAACAAGAAAGAGATGTAGAAGGAAAAAGAGCAAGAACGCAAGCAATGAAGAAAGACCAACAGAAAGGAAGAAAGAAAGAAATTCACCCATCCAATTTGGCGATCGTTGTAATTATCATGGTAACCATTGTAAGTACAGTGCAGAAAGACAGGTAATATCAATGAATAGATACATGCAACAAGTCAAGGAATAAGGAAATACAGAGAGCCACGAAAGAAGGGACTACACACAAAAGGTCACTCGTGCTGCTTTTCTGTTGTGCTAGTAGTATAATGTAGTATACAATTACTGTTATTACGACTAGTGCTATTATACTATTACAATTGTTGCGATGGTTGTTCTTATTACAAGTCTTCAAGGATTTTTCATCATGCCCCGCTCATCATGCGTTGTCATTGTTTCATCAAAATCCATCATGCTTCAAGAGTTTTCATCATGTTTCTTTACTGTTATCATCGCTCATCATGTTTTATCGCTTTTGTCGTTTTCATGCCTTTCATCATGTTTATATCTTTTCCATCATATTTATTGGTTTCCATCATTTTCCATTTTTTCACTTACCATGATGTTCCAACATCTTTCATCGTACTTCATCCTTTTTCCATCACCCTTCCGCACCTTACTCATTTTGCATAACTGTCCATCATGTTTCATCATCGTCAGCCTGGTTTTCCATTGTCATCATATTTCACCGTTTTCATCATTCTGCACAAGTTTCATCAAGTTTCGTCTAGTTCAAAATTGTTCATCGTTTTGATCGCTCTTGAGCGTTGGTCATCCAATTTTATCACTTTTGCCGCTGTTCGTCACGATTTTATCATATTTCATGAATTTTCAAACATGTCCTGAGTTTCTGTCATTTGTCATCACGTCTACGATGCAGCAAGTGGGGGCTGGCTGCGCCCCCTTCACAACCCCACTGCACTAAATCAAATTTCATGACTGTTCGTATAACTCCTCATGTCTCGTCACGCTCTATCATTGTTCAAAACTTGTCCATCACATTTTGTCATCTTGCATCATGCTTCATGATGTTCATCGCTGTTGGTCATCGTTTATCATCATTCATCTTTACATCATGCTTCTTTGCTTCTAAGTTTAACCATGGTTCACCATTGTTCATCATCTTCAATTGCTTATACATTTTCCATCATGCCCATCATATTTCTGAATTTTTACATACTTTTCTTGCATGTTTCCTAATTTGCTATTTTCCATCGTTCTTCATGATTTGCGAATGGCGGGGGCCTCCCCCCAACACTTCCTCCCATCCGCCACTCCATGCCGCCCCATGAGCCCTTTCCACACCAAGAAAAATGCTCAAAAAAGGGACCTTCAAGATCTTGACCCCACACAACCAGGGCACCCACAACCAGGATGGCGATGCCGCCGCCGACGACGACGACGAAGGCAATGAGACGACATTGTCGACAACAGCGACTTCAATCAGTCCTCCTGCTACTGCTATCACTATATTGTTGCGCAGGGTTTAGTGAAGAGACCTTAAATAATGTGTTTTGGCCGCCGCTTGTTCAATTTCAGGCCATTGTTCGGAAGACCTTGAATAATGCTTTGATTTTGGGGCCCTAAAAATACAGGACCGAATCCAGACCATCCCTTTTAAAGTAATTCCCCAGGCCCCCGGGGGCCCTCAGTACTGTGGAAGCCTTCTTGCAGACGTTCAATTTCTAATTTTCCGGACCCTCAATTGTTGGGGGGGCGGGCACAGGTTAAACCCAGAGCGATATTACCTGCTTCTGCTGCTGCCGCCACTGACCCTGCTGCTGCTGCTGCTGCTGCTAGCTCGGCTACGACTATTACTACTACTTGTACTGCTACTGCTTCTGCTTCCACTACCGCTCCTGCTACTGAAAAGGCCACTGCTACTGCTGCTGCTCTCTTTGCTGCAAGTACTGCTAGCCGCTCCATGCTAATTTCACTTCCCTGAATCGACAGACTTTGCTGATTTTGTAACCCTGAGGGACGTAGCGACATGCCTTGCAAACTACATATTTAAAATTTGAGTAGGCTTGCAGGTACAAAGCGTGCTTTCAGACGATGGGCGGCGTTCATGGACTGCAAAGTCCAGAGGTTGCTGCAGGGCACGAGGTACGAAATTACCATGTCTCGCAATATCCAACTCTTGTGGTCTGGTACCGTGTATGGAGAAGTGTAGTTATTAAGGGGGCGCCTCTTATCATTCCTACCAATACTTCTGCGGACACTACTGCAACAGCCACTGCAACCGCAACAACGACGACGACTACAATAACAACTGTTGCTTCTGCTTCTGCTACTGCTACTGCCACTGCCACTGAAATTCGTACTAGGAGCGGGTGGCGGTGGCGGCGGCGGTGGTGGCAGTGGCCGTGGCGGCGGGCGTGTGGGCGAGCTAGGTGGCTTCGGTGTTGTTTGAAAGGCGCTGAAGGAGACTTTGGGGTCACATGGGGACACCTGTTCATTTTTTGAAAAAACCTATCGCCTTCAGATAGTTTGACCCTTGTGCAGTCTTGCATAATTGTAACTGAGCCCACGTTAGACCTTAAACCCTCTATGCGCGTATGTCGCGGTTAACAGGTTCCCATGTCATTTTTCCATGCGTAACATTGCTGCATTCCCTGGTCCTAGATCACATAATCCTTCTATGTCACTGTGCACGCACATTTTCGAGCTTCATACCACACGTGTTGTTTACTCAGGCATCTTTTCCTTTGGAGGGGCGGCTGTGGGGTGGGATGGGGGACCAGCCAGATGTGTGCAGACACCAGGAATTGCACGAGATAATTCCTTCTTCGACCCCATTCAAAGACCCTAATCCAGCCCTTCCTAAGCCTTTCCTTACAACTCAATTTCCGGCACCCCCTTGTGATATTGGTGGTGACGGTGCGCGAATGGGGTGCGGCAAATAACCAGAATCTCACACCGTTTCAAGTGGCATCGGGGTCAATGTCAAAGGGCGGGTGCGGGGATCGTGTGGCTTGTTAAGTTGTGTTTGCCAACATACGGGTGGGTGCAAGATTGCCTGCACCTCCCAAACCCTTAACTCTGAACCCTAAGCCCTGACCCTAACCCTCAACCCTAGACGTAAACCCAAAACCCCAAAACCCTAACCCCTAAACAGTATAGGGAGAAAGAGAATAGTCGCAGCTGGCTCTATGCTAGTTCGCAGCGGCGGCTGCGAGGGAGCGGCCTGACAAAGGTGGGGGTTAAGTACTAAGACAAGGGTAATAACAAGGGTTTAGAGTATAGGGTTGAGGGTTTAGGGTACTTACAAGGTCAACGGTTTCGGGTTGAGGGTTCGGGCTTAGGGTTTAAAACGGAATAGTTAATTGTAGAAAGAATAACAGTAATGAATAATGGCAATAATCGTACTATTTGATAACAATAAAAACAGTAGCTGCCCTAAGCGCCAACAATCTCAAGTGGCCGCTGAAGGGAATTTGCAATCTACATACCAGCGGGGAGCCATTAGCGTACGGAGCACGCTCCTCACATGGGGAAATGCTGACGCGGTGACTAAGGTGAACAAAAAGAAGTTCGCAGTCGCGCCTTCATGTGTTGATCTTCCATGGATGCAATGCTTGAGCAAATTTACCAACCAGGCTAAGAATCCAAGACATGTTCAACAACACCTTCAGTCATTCCAAAGCGCATCGGCTTGTAACAAACGAAATGACACAGTCACAGGACAATAGTGCACGGTGCAAGCGTACCAGTCATAGCCCTACTGACAAGAGTGAGGGGCGGTCAGATACTACGGGTTTAGGGTTTAGGGTATAGGGGTTTAGGGTTTGGGGGTTTAGGGTTTAGGTCAGATACTAACTAACACTAACTAGTGGAGATTGCAGAAGCAACGAGATGATAGTCTTCTCCCCAGTATAGCCAGATCAAACTCCTAAAGCCTAAACCTTAAAGCCTGTACCCCAAACTACCATATACCTTGTGCCAGGTCAAAGCACAGGTTATAGTGGATGATCTCATGTGCGAGATCAAAGTTCGGGTCTGGGCCTCTGCGTCGTTTTCGCCTATGCTCAAGAAGACCTCCCTGCACGTAAGAAGCCCATGCATCCCTGCTGATCAAGGACGAAATCCATGAACCTAAGTGGGGGTTTCCCAAAATTAGGGGTACCTTATTGGGGGTGCCTATAGTAAGAATTACATTACGTTGGGGTCTATTTTAGGGTCCCCCTATTTAGGAAACTACCAAGTATAGTCGACTACCATAACTTCCAAGAGGTAGGTATATCAGGTGATGCAGGATTTCATCCATTAACCACACTCATGCCCGGCTGCATTAACCATAAACCCTAAACCCTGAAACCCTGAAACTCTAAACCCTAAACCGTGAAACCCTGAACCCTAAACCCTGAAACCCTAGACCCTGAAGCCCTAAACCCTAAATCCTAACCCTAAACCATGCGTCAGGCCTCAGTGAGCTGAGGCATATCAGATCCCGGAGAACCGGGTTGTCTTTCTATTCCAAAGGCTTGGAGGTGATAGCTTAGCCTTCAACGCGCTGTGGCCGCCTCAGAACCCCCCGTCTCTGCAGATGCTGCTTCTTCTGTATCATGCGTTAATGGGTTTAGGGTTTAGGATGGTTTAGGGGTTCAGGGGGTTAGGGTTTAGGGGTTTAGGGTGTAGGTGTAGGGTTTAGGGTTTAGGGTTCAGGGATTGGTGAGGAAGGGTTCTCTGAAGAATCAGGGCATTGTTACTGTTCTTGCTTCCGAGATCCCCTGGTCGCTTCTAGATTACCCTCCCGGAAACTAACATGGAAACCCAAAAATAGGCCTATAAAGATTCCAGGCCCTTTAAAGGGGGCCTATATGGGTTCCCTGTTAGTTTAGGGGAGTGTAGACTATTAGAACGTTTGTAGCCTCTTGCAAGTTGTGAATGTGTTCGTGTCATCATTTCTGTAGTCTCAACCTCTATTCTTGATTTGGTAGTTTCCCCAAATAGGGGGACCCCAGAACGCACACCGAAATACTCTAATCCTTAATGTGGAGACCCCCGAAAAAGTACCCGTAATTTGGGGAGACCTCCATTTTGCTCTGCTATCCATAGCCTTAGAATGCTATGCTTGCTGTCGTTACAGAACTGTTGCAGTGATCCTTGTCATTGCTAATGCCTCTGTTATTCGCTTCCTAGATTTTATAATCCCCCAACCCCCGAACCTCAACCCCCCAAAGCTCTGAACCCTCAGGAAACCTATACAACCCCATACAACCGAAAATGACACTTCTGCCACCTATCTAGAACACCCAGAAGCTCTAACCCCCCTAAAGTTGTGTTGACTTAGGTTCCGACGCGCGAAGGAGCTCCTCATGAAGGGAGATGCTGCCTCCTACTCAGTTGGCGGATCTGGGACCTATGATGCCCTTTAGAGGGACATATAAAACCCTCTAAAAGTACCTATGATACGTTTTAAATTGACCTATAACACCTTTTCAAGGGACCTATGATACCTTTTAAAGGGACTAAAAACACCGTCTAAAGGGACCTATGATGCCTCTTAGAGGTGTTTCCCCGAAACAACCAGTTTAGAGCTTAGGGCTTAGGGTTTCGGAGGAGGACCCGTAACTACCTAATAACAAAAGTTTATGCCCCAAATGACCCGCATGTTACGGTCTGAATATTCTTTGGGTATGTCAGGCCCTTATGTGTGGATACTTGTGAACCCTGAACTCTAAGCTCTAAACCCTAGGATGGGATATTTTTCGGGCCTGTCCAATATCACCCATCCCAGTAGGTGGGCACTAGAACTGGGACTGTTTGGAAAGGGTTAGGTTTGTGGAGTTGGTTTATGAGTCACCCCACAGCATCAGTTTGGGGTGGAAGCTTCGGGACCTTAACACTTCGTGTTTAGGGTGTAGGGTTTAGGGTTTAGGGTTTAGGGTCTTAACTCAGGGCGCCGGTAGTCGGCTGCGAAAGGATTGGGAGTTTGGGGTGGTCCTTGTGGCTGCTGGACTCATGAACCCTATAAACCCTAGCCCTAACCCTAAACCCTAAATAGTAGTTTCCATCTTCTTTTCCATTATCCCTGTATAACTATATAACCCCAATATATTGCTTATACTAGTCCCTGTATAACCCATGAAAGTAGTTTTCACTTTCTTTTCCATTATCCCCATATAACCCCAATATTACCCCTATCTACTTAAGGGGGACTGAAACATCGGCCTTCGGCTGTCGTCAATGGGCTTCAAAGATGGGTGAAAGTAGGTGGGTCTGGGACTCTATTCCTATGCCGTTGTTAGAGAAGCCGTCGGATCCTATCAATCCTTCAACGTGCTGGTTTAAAGGATCATGCCGGCCATCGTCCCAGCAATGGCCGTGATTGCAATGAGTATGCTGATGCCCGCTGCCATCATCACAGCCCTGAATGCAGCACTAGCCAGAAGTTGCAACCCTTCGTTTGTCACCACGCTCGCCCTCAACAGCCTCGCCCTCCGCTGAATGCATGTCATACTAGCACCAAGGAGACTTTACAAGGGGAACGACGGGCTTTATGTTCTTGCATCCCAGGCACGCTCCCCAAAAAGTTTGCACTCGTCAAGCTAATCTCCAATTGGCGAGCCCATTCTTTTTGACCTAAGCTCTATGCCCTGCAATATTTGCAGGAGCTGCCAGTTTCCGTCAGCTTACCTGCACCTTCAGTTTCACAAAAGGCCTTGCCAATGCTGGGGCTTGTAGGTGGCGTTTAGGGCTTAGGGTTTATAGCGTTTATAGGGTTTAGGGTGTAGGGTTTAGGGATCAAGAGCCAGAAAGCTATGTTGTCTCAGGAGACTGTGGATGGTAGAAGCAACTTAGCCGCTTCGGTACCAGCTCGCCAGTGTAGGTAGTAGCAATGCGAACGTCACATGGAGGAGCGTAACTTGAAGGCAAGGGAAGGGGAACATTTGGGGGCTCGTGGGCTGGGCAGTGCATGAATCCCAAGTTTTGATTCCATGGTACAAAACGGATCCTGAGGGTTTAGGTTTCAGGGGTGTCCGCAGACTCCCCCCTAAAACCCCAAACCCTAAACTAAATCCCAAGCCCTAAAACCATTTGGGGTTTCCCTAGGGCCCTAGGACTTGGTTTATCATGTTGGGGATAAGGATTATCGTGTGTTGGGGTTATATTATGAGCTATAGTCTGAACTCCTCGTATCCCCTTAATAACCCCTATAACACTCCCCTATATCATCCCCTGTATACCCCCCCTCGTTAAGGAGTTTAGACTTAGCTCATATGGGAGTCCCCTTACCCCGAAACCCTAAACCCTAAACCCTAAACAGTGGCAGGACTCCCAGTCCGACCTGCAAGTAGACGACCTCACGCCCCTGATTGATGCTGCGCTGGCCTCTGACAAAAGTATCGTTCGTCACCCCCAAAATCCCTAAACCTTACAACCCTGAGTTTAGGGTTTAGGGTCTGACCCCTAAAGCCTAAACCGGGTTGAAGGTGTTTGGGTTGCCTGGTGTCGGGACTACGGTGTCCTTTGCACAGATTCGAGTTCGGTTTGAAAAGTCAGGGATCCAGGTTGCGGGATTGTTGTTCTAGGGTGATGATCGAGAGCAGGGTCTAATTCCTAAGGGCGCCTGCCACGGAACCCCAATCCCTACACCCTAAACCTTCCTCATCCATTGCAGAGAGCACAATCCTGGGAGCAATGGTGCAGAACCCTAAGGGCCCAAGAACCCCAAAACTGGGCCGTAGAGAAGACCATTGAGACTATAGCAAGCAACGCATTTGGCTACTTGGAAACTTAGGGGACACCTAAACCCTAAACCCTTAACCTCAAACGGCTACTTAGAGAATCCCATAGTCAGATGTTGGGGACACTGGACCCACTTTTTACCAGGTTGCTAAGGGAGGTGGTAAAAGGGGGGGACAGGTAGCCCACTAAGGTTTAGGGTTTAGGGTCCCTAAACCCCAAACCCTCCTAATCCTTAGTGGGAAGTCCTGGAATTCCACAAGGGCCCTGAAGTTCCCAGCTCCTTGGACCCACCCTCCTTAAGGACCTGGTACTGTTTTGTCTTTAATAGGGTTCAGTGTTCAACACTAAACTCTAAACCCTTTCCACGTTTAAACCCCAGCCAGTGATCCTGAGGCTCATAGAGCCGAAGACACCCAAGCACAGGCACGGCTCCAAGCAAGTTCGGGGTTTAGTCTGAGGTTCGCAAGGCTTAGGTTTTAGGGGTTTAGGGATGTAGGGTTTTGCACCCAGGGCTAATCTAAGGTAGAAGCTTGCATACTTGGGAACATTATTTCCTGATCACAATACTGCAAACCGAATTCCAATCATTTAGGTTCGGGTTTCGTGGTCAGGGCCTCGGGAATGGATTTTAGGAGTTCAGGATTTGGGGTGTTTTTTTCCCTCATGCCATGGGGTTTCGCGGTTTCTTAGCATAGGGGGTTAATGGAACTAGGCCATGTCGAACAAAGTGCAGGAGAAGGCACGCACCCGTCCGCCACGATGCAGCCTCTGAGACTACTCGCAAACCCAGAGGGTCCATTTATACAACTATTAGGGAATCAGGCCCAAAAAATGCTATACTTTAGAAGGAAGTATGGGGCCCACTTCCCTAATAGCTGTACATGTGGACCCTCTGGGAAACTTGTGCAAACGCTCTTGGAATTTCTTGTTTACAATATCCTTCCCAAAAACCATGTGGAAGCCTAGACAGACCAGTTTAGGCCGCTTCAAAAAGGACAGTAGTCCTTGTGGGACAAACTTTGGACTTTTCTGTCAGCTTGGGGAACCGTGTCCGAATTTCTTTCCTACCTAGCACACCCCCAATCCCTGAAGCCCTGGACCTTAAGCCCTAAACCCTAAGCCCTAAACCCTAAACATTAAGCTCTAAACCCTAAACATTAAGTCCTAAACCCTAAGCCCGAAACCCTTAGTCCTAAACCCTTAGCCCTAAACCCTAAGCCCTAAACCCTAAGCCCAAAAACCTTGGGAAGTCCAGGCGGAGGCTGCGGCTGGCTTGGCAGCTGCAGCCGAGGTGGGCACAACAGGGCTCCTACCATACCCCAGAATCATGCATGGCTGTATCTTATAAGGGTGTGGGATTTAGGGGTATAATGGAGGGTATAGTTAATACTGAAATCCCGCATGACCCAATTATACTATAGCAATGCCATTAGTTCCTAAGATACAAGGTACTTCTGCTCATGCATGATTAGTGGTGTCCACCGTAGTATGCTATCTGTACAGTCATGCAGGGTGTTGTCCGCCGTCCACCAACATTACCCCGCAGAGTAGCCTGTCTGAGAGCGCCCAAATGAGCCATAGCCTAAACTCCGGGGGGTTATATCGGGGAATATATAGGGGAGAATTGTAGGGGTTATTAAGGGGGATACTAGGAGGTTAGACTATGGCTCCAATGGGGGCGTCTACAGCGTTCGGCGCGGCATCTGCTACTACTGGTACACAGAGATTTTGGCTGGCGATGCTCCAAGTACAGAATTGCTGCCTTTTTTCCCCAGTGTTGCCGGGATGTTTTTTGTTTTTTCGTTCCATGTCTTGCGCCAGCAGTAGAATTCCCTACATTCTAAACGTGAAGCCCTAAACCCTAAACCCTATAGACTCCCTGTATTGTTCCCTAAACCCTAAACCCAAAGAATCCCTGTAAATTCCCCAGAGCTTTCCATCATAGTTTGAAGAATGAATCCGGAAGCAGGGACTTCTGATTCTGCTAGCCCCCAAAACAACACAGAATCCCCAGAGGGGAGAACTTGTGGAAGGCAGGCAGGCCATGTTAGTGCAGAGCCCTAAGACTCAGGCCCTAAGGGTTTAGGGTCTAGGGCTTAGGTTTAGGATTTAGGGTTCAGGGTTTGGGGCTGAGGCTTTCATGTAACAGATCAAATAGCCACAAATAGGACCTACATAAACCCAATCAGAGGGTAGCTGGCGGGTCCTGGCACTTACCAGCATCATGTCCTTAGAACCCTTCATACAACTATGCCCCAAAACCACCTATGTTGATTAAATAGTTGGGGGTTCCCCAAACCCCAAACCCCAAACCCTAAACCCCCAAACCCCAAACCCTAAACCCCTAAATCCCTAAACCCTAAACCCTAATCCCTAAACCCCTAAACCCCTAAACCCAATCCCTAAACCCCTAAACCCCTAGACCCCTAAACCCCTAAACCCTAAACCCTAATCCCTAAACCCCTAAACCCCTGAACCCTACACCCTAAACCCTCGGAAACGCATCACTCTAATGTGGCTGAGGACACCGGCTCTATCCAGCAGCTTTGCCACGGCCTTTGGTCTAATTTGTAGGGTATAAATAGGGTTTAGGGTTTAGAGGTTTAGGGTTTAGGGTTTCGGGTTCAGGATTTAGGGTTTAGGGTTTCGGGTTTAGGATTTAGGGTTTAGGGTGTAAGACCACGCAGTTGAGCGCTTAGGGTTTCAAGCTTAGGGTTTAGGTTTAGGGGGTGTAGGAATTATGGGCTTAGGTTTAGGGTTTAGGGGGTTTAGGGATTAGGGGGTTTAGGGTTTCGGGCTTCAGGGTTTAGGGGTCATGGTTTGGGGCTTGGGGATTGGGAGCGTGTAAAGGTTTTCACTCTGTCGGGGGCTCAGGATAGGGTCGTCAGAGTGTAGGGTCTAGAGGGCGTGGCAAGTGTTACGAACTGTGATTTATAGGTGAGATCCGCATATCCTGAAGCCTAATCCCTATTCTTGGAATATTTTGGGGGGTAAGGATCTCAGCATCCTCCAATTCATATTCTTCTCACCTCTTAGTTCTCAACAGGAACTTGGGTCTAGGGGTGTGCGGATAGTCGTTTAGGGTTTTAGGGTTTATGGTGCGACTGACTTGTCCTGGTATGACCCCCCTAGTATGAACCCCCGCCCCTAACAGAAAATGCTCCCTACATATGACAGTATGCACCAATGGGAATATGTAATGTTTGGGCGGCGGAGGGATGAGGTCATGATTCTGTTGCTGGACAAATTTTGCGTGACCGTAAATGCTCAAGATACCCAAAACACGGTGGTATATTATCTGCATCTGGAAGTTTCCAGAAAAGAGGTTTCATTTTCTGTTATTCGTAACCCGAAGAACCACCGGAAATTATCCATTTTACCGGGGTTCCCGGGCACTTAGAGTAAAGCCGTAACATCCCTATAAAGCGCTTCATTAGACCAGTCTCCATTGCATTTTCTATAGTTCTTTCCATTTGGTTCTCCACTATCCCCCCTAAGCCTTAAGCCCTAGCCCTATTGTTTTGTCATGTTGCTGACAAGAGGCAGGAATTGTCCATTGACAGAGAATGTGCGCCCACATCCATTATCCGGAATGCCGGGGTTGTGGGTGTAAGGTTTTGGGGTTCGGGGTGTAGGATTTAGGGCTTAGAGTTGAGCTGTGGTTTAGTGTTTCGGGATTAAAGTTCGTTTAGGGTTTAGATCTCACCCTAAGGGTCCAAGGATCCAAATAATGGGGCTGCAGGGCCCGAAGCACAAGAAAATGAATGGTACTTGGGCCCTGAAACCCTAATATTTGGGTCCTTGGACCCTTATATAATCCCCTAATACCCCTATATATCCCCCTAGAACCCCTTTAAAGGGATCCTATTATTTGGG
>CAJNIZ010001995.1:6271-23823 GCA_905231905.1 Symbiodinium pilosum | reverse complement strand
CTCCTAAAAGGGGGTTATATGAGGGGTTATATAGGGTACTACTATAGGGGATATTAAGTATGGCTGAGATAGAAACGCAAACGGACAATCACGGAAGCTACTGTATGAGTCTAGGCAAAGAAATAGCGACTTTAGTATAGCTTTTGCTCAGACGAGGGTTCCTTGTCGTCGGCAATGAATTGAGCTTTGGGATGAGTGTTTTGAAGATGCGACTGCTTCCCTAAATCCTTGAACAATAGCATATTCCCGCATCTTCACAGCGGTCCGGACACGGAACCTTTAACCTGTGCCAGAAGCAGCAAGTCAAGAAGTACCCATTATCCGTTGGCCTGAACATTGCTGGCCACCCACGCGCCACAGACAAACGCTTCTTGCAGGAATCCCATCCAAATGCAGGAAGCCTGAACGGTTCCAGACCCGGCAGCAGAGATAACTGACTGTTGTTCCGTGCTTTTGGGTCTTTTATTGCCTAACCTTAAGCATCCAAGTAGCCGCTATCCCAAAATTGAGTGTCATTTTTAGACGTTAGGGCCCAAAGTGGGTATTATGGATGGGCTTGGATGCCCAGGGCAACACCGGACCCTTACATGTGGGCCAGTTCGAGTTGATTTTCTGACTCTCATGAGGACCTGTTTTTTAACGCAGTGCTTCTAGACCCTCATTTAGTCTTATGTTTTGCATAGATAACCTCCATAGTCTCCATAACCCCTATACGCCCCGCATATATAGCCGCCAAATAACCCCAACAGAACCCCTTACATGCCCCTACATATCCCAATATGACCATCCCCGTGGAGTAAGCTTATGGGACTTAGCGACTACTTGAATCAGAGATTCCAACCTTTTCAACCTTACTTAGGATCCCCGCAACTGGCCTTGTTGAAGGTACAGCGGGTATAGGTAGAGCTACACATCCAGCTGCAAGAAGTGATTTAAGTCCCACGAACTTCTAAGTAGGACCCTAAGATTCTCCACCCCTGTGAATCAGCAGCTGCAGGCGTTGACCCTATGGTCCTGGCCTGTTCCACGCTTGGATTTGCCATGCACCTGGGTCGGTCATTTTCGAGCGGGTTTAGAATTTAGGGCGCAGGGTTTTGGCAAAGCTCCGCGATTTTTTGGGCTGATCGGGTTCTGCTGCATTTTAGCAGGGTTCTTGCTGGCTTGTGAAGTTCCACGTTTGGCCTCAAGATTGTCGGCAGCGAGTTTAAGGTCCAAGTTTCAGTCTTTTAGGGCCAAAACCCTAAACCCCAACCCCTAAGCCCTATAAACCCTTACCCCTAAACCCTCAACCCCCTAAACCCTAAGTAGGCCTAAGTAGGATGCAGCGGCCCGAGTGGGTTCTGTAGGCCCTAGCTGGGCCTCCTAAGCTTCTCTAAGTATTTGCCCATGCAGACACTTTTCTGTGTTGAGCCCAGAAGGTCCCAGCACCAAATATTTCGGTCCCTTTTTAAAGGGATCTATGGGGAAATATAAGGTTAAGGGTTTAGGGTCCATGTACCCAATAGTTAGGTACTTGGGTTTTGAGTAATAGTAGTTGTAGTACAGGTTTTGGGGATTTATATGATTACTGGGTACTTGGACCCGTAGGGGAAGCAGCGCTATGACGGTCACGGTAAACCCTTACACAACGAGTTTGACGATTTTAAGAACAGAAGCATGCAGGTCGCCCAGGTACAAACATCAAAATACTGCTTTGCGAGCCGTTTTCCAGTAAGTCCTTTCCACGTCCCAGCGCGACATCGGTTCATAGAATTTAGCTGCACGATTTTGGGTTTAGGGCTCGCGGCTTGGGGCTGACAACCTCAGCCGAGGTAACAGTATGTAACGTTGACCTCACTCCAAACGAGCCATAGTCCAAACCTGTCTCCCCATTCCTAACCCCTATAATAGTCCCCTATATAATTCCCTATATGACCCCCTTTAAGGAGTTTAGACCCTCAACCCTAAAACCTCAAGCCCATGTAACTTGCCATTGCTTCGGGTTCTTAAATTTCCTCAGTCTCAAACCTTTAAACTTTGAATGACCCTGCGCACCAAACCCTAAGTAATGGTCATAAACCCTAAGCCCTAAACCCAACATACCCCCCTTAAAGGAGTTGAAACTATGTTTCAAATGATGGCTCATATTTGCCTGTACGAGATGTCCCTGCCCTCAGATGTGTAGCAGACCTGAAGGACTTTAAAGGGTTTAGGGTTTAGGGTTTAAGATGGTTTAGGGTTTGAAGGGCCGCAACCCTAAACCCTAAACCGTTTAGGGTTCACGGTCAATGCGGTTGAAGGTTGAACATCGGTAGGACTCTAATGTAATTCGGGGCCTGAACAGTTACTAAGGTTGTGCTCCTAGATTCCTTGTATAATTGTGGTATAGGGTACCTCATATAGATTTAGGTTTCCAGACTTTGCATTTTTCTTCAATTCCATGTCATTCTCCATGACTGCTGCTTTTTGCCGGCCCCTGTCTTACCACGATGTATGGCCTATCAGACAGAAGCTGGCCCTAAAAGCAACCCCTAAATCCTAAACCCCGGGTCTACTGGTGAGCCAAAGGACGATGCTGGATGCCTGGATTTTCCAGGCCGTATCTGCGCAGTCTCCTGGGTTTGCAGGGTTTGTGGGACTCTGTAACTACTTATAACCGTGTCCCGTTTAAGGGGGTTAGGAATCTATGTATATTCACATGTACAGTTTTTGGGGCTTAAGGTTCGCAATTAGTTATAGCTAGGGTTATTACCCCCCCCCCCATTTGGGCCACGCTACCTGGTGTCATAGAGGTTACCCCAAGTATAAGTATGGTTCTAAGCTGAAGTGTGCGTGGCGTTACCAAGTCTCATGAACCTTCATGTACTCTCTCCCAATCAAGGGTTACGCAGTGGGTTCTTACACAGACCTCCTTTGTGGTACCTTTGGGTTATAAATCGGGTTATGGATCCTACTTCTGAAAGGTTTACAATCATGCTCTAACGTGTTACGGGGAGGGCTATAAACGGCTTAGCATAACTCCAGGGTCACTCAAGGTATGGTGGCCATAGAGTGGTTATGTAGGTATGTTGTGAGTGTACGGTCACCCGAAGCCCTGAAACCCTCAACCCCCAACCCTTCATGGTTACCTAGAGGGAGTGTGGCGTCTATCGAGTGATGCCCACCATCTGACTCTCATGGAAATCCGCGTCATTCCCGGCCTACTGATGTTAAACATTCCTCTGCCTGGGTCCTTGAAAGGGGTTATAGGGGATTTTTAGAGTTTATGGAGGATATTGAGCAAGCCCCAAATGCCTCGTATTCCATATTTCTTGTACGAGACCACTTAACCCTATGATATGTATGTACGTACGTACGCACGTACGAAGGGAGGGATTTATGCATGCATGCATGCAGTACGCATGTACGCATGTATGCATGCACGCATGCATGCATGCATGTATCTATCTATCGATCTATCTATCTACGTATCTGGGTGCATATCTCATATTAGGGCTGGGGGGGTGTCTAATGTTAGTATGAAAGGATCAGGCCCCTTTTAAAAGGACAGTTGCGTTTCCCCCTGTGGTCTAGGATGTTGTAAGCAGTTTGGAATTCATGGTTTGAGATTCAGGATTTAGGACTCCTGGCTGAGGGTGTGGGGTCTAAGGGTTCCCTTTTTCCCCTCAGGCCTGAACCCTAAACCCTAAACGCTAAGAATATGCTGTAAGATTGAAATCACCCCGTGATGTCTCCCTGAAGCCATTGACCGTAAAAGCTGAAACCCATGCTTAAGCCCTTACCCTAAGGCTCCAAGTACCTAATAATCATATACTTACCAGTACTATAATTACTAGTACCCCAAACCCAAGTTCCAGATTATTGGGTACTTGGACCCTCTGAGTTGCAGGAAATGAAATCAATAGCTATCAATATGAACCTCACCTGCAGCTCGGCTTTTCCATGTTTCCAACTTTTTTGTGTTAGCACAAAGTCCATGTGCAGGTATACATTGGGTTGGACACCCACCCACTAATAGTGGTATGCTAGGACTCTACAGAGGCCCGTATATGGTTACCATTACCGCTGGTGGCCAGTATTAGTGGGCAGGGGCCCAATCTAAGATGCACAGGCAATCACCAGCCTCCCTCCACTTTCTCGGAACTTTCCACTGCTAGGGGGGTTAGTTTGGTAAGCCCAGATTTCTAAACCCTTAATCCTCCACCCTATGTCCCAAGCCTTATTCCCCCAAACCCTTAGACCATTAACGCCAACCTAGACTCTTGAATCCCACGCACCAAAAGCCTCAGACCCCACACGTGGCAAGCCCAAGCCCTCCACCAGGTTGTGGAGGACGTTTGGTGGGCACACATCGCACGGCTGTGTGCCTGTATCCCGTGGCTGGGGTCAGCATCTAGTAGAGGTGCAAGGACGCTTCCGAAAGACAGTGGCACCGTAAACCCTCAACACCCTAACAATTCCCTCTCCTGAACCCTAAATCTTAACGCTTACATCCTAAGCCCTAAATCCTGAATTCCAGGTCCCACATCATAAGCTAAACCCAGTGTAGGTTAATAACCCCTATAAGCCATAATAATCCCAATTATCCCCATTATTCACCTACTTACTAAGTCCCCGTGACCCTAAACCCTAAACCCTGAATACTATAGTAGTTTCCATTTTCTTTTCCTATATGAATCTACTTACTAAGTCCCCATGACCCTCCAAATAGGGTCCAGGGTTCAGATCATGGTCCTCGGCTCACGTAGCGTGTAGGATTTAGAGATTAGGGTTTCGGGTTCAGGGTTTAGGGGGGACCTTTCTCAAAACTGCACTGGAAGATGGAAAAGGGGTCCTACAAATACAAGAACTGCCATCCAAAACCTGTTGGTGTTACGGAACTGGAACTAAGTTACGATAATATGGGTTTAGGGGTCAGAGGTGTTGGGCACATAGTAGATAATAGGGATGTTTTGTTATAGTAGCTTGATTTAAGTTCCTTAACAGCAACCCACTAAAAGGGCCTTTGTGGGTTTCCGCAGTTTCCGCGTTGGTCGTCGAGAGGGCGCTGCAGAGGTCTAAGCAATTTTTTTTCGCCCTTACATACTTGCAGAATATAGTATAATCGACCCCAAAACCCTATTCCCATTCTGAAGGCCCCTGCATTGGTATTCTCTGTTCTTTCGACATCTGCGCCTGCTTGTTGGGCTATTTTTTGAAAGCTTGTAAGAACATGCCAAAATGGGCGTGTTCCTCCAAATTGTCCTTCCACCATCCCGAATAGGCACCACATCGAATCCCCATAATATGAAACCGTTCGGGCCCAAAGGCTGCCCCAATTCGGCAAAGACAGCATGAGAAAAAAGTCGCGACCTAAATCCAAACTCGCAAGCCCAAGTGCCTTTGGACCCAGTAGAAATGTTGGCTGCAAAGGCCATTCTTGTATGGGGGGTGGTAGAGGTAAACGCTTAACCCTGATTTTTGTGAAGCCATCAAAGCCCTGCAGCTCCTGAAAAAGACCTGGGCAGGATTAAAGAGACATGGGCATTCAATTTCCTCGCAATATATAGTTGGCTCTACTTGAATGATTTAGATGCTTTGGGGTTTGTTGCTTCCTGCTCTGATACTCTTGGACTCTGCAAACTTTAGACCCCGGAAGCCTAAACTCTGCCCTAAACAAAACGAGCAAGATTTTTGAGCTGGCCCAACTAATAAGAAGCAGGCTACTGCTGCTGGCAAGACGCTTTCGCAGTCAGTCGGGGCGTACCTACGGAGCCCTCTGGCTGCGATTCGGTTGGGTTGGGGGTTTAGGGTCACTCAAAATGTTGCTCAAAAGTCCCAGTAGATCATAGGACTCTTACTTATAATAGTTGCAGTAATTACAACCACCTACCGACCTCCAAGTAGCTGTGTGGTTTTTTGATGGCTTCTGCTTCAGGGGGGCTGCTGCTGTGTTCCCTGTGCAATGCTCCATGTAGCCCACTGCAAACCCAACTACTTCCTCCCCCCTATGATATTCAAACCCTTCCAATACCAAGTAGTCCCAATGCACTCTAACATACCACAATGGGAATATGTGACATTGTGGTGTTTTCTTCCAGGAGGAGGGGATTTTTCAATAAACTCTAAAACCTAATCGTGCCAGGCTGGGCTGCTCAGTAGCATGCTTGGAAGGTCTCTTGACTTAGCAGTATGCAGGCGTTCAGGGTTGAGGATATTGCCCCGCTAATGGAGAAGTAGCTGGGAAAAAACAACTCAAAGCCACATGGAAGCTGGTGTATATAGTGTCGGATTACTTCAGGATCGCTTGACTTACTAGTTTATACGGGGTTACCTTGGGATTAAGTAGGGTTTAGGGATATTACGTACCCCAATAAACGAGAATCAAATGGCAAAGCATATGGAAAGTTAAATGAAAACTGGGTTACATAAGTTACGAACAATCGGAGGGTCTTTTGACTTATTCAGTCTACTTACTTTGTAAGAAGGGTTGTTTGGATTATAATGGGGTTCTTAGGCATAATGTAGTAGGTAGGTTTACCCATTCAAGCGAACCTCCCAGTACAGCCTAACGACCCTTTACTCTCCTTCGGCACTACAACCAGGATCCTACTCTAGACGAGAAGCCTGTGAAAGTGCGAATACCATTCCCTCATCATCCTCACATGACTATGGCTTATGGCAGCCACAAAGAGCCAGCCCTAATCATTCTGGACTCCCCTGAACCTAAACCCTACCCATTCTGGCCCATACATGACCATTCCAAAAAATTATCTATACAAGTCCTGCTTCCATCTGATGTCCCACGTTCTTGTACATTTCAAGCTATGCTAATTATGCACATTTTTCAGGTTTAGGGTTTAGGGTTTGAGCCCTAGAGTACAGCAGACATCTTCTCAGATCGTTCTCCTCTACAACCTCTTCTTCGACTGGTCGTGGGCCACAGTTCGTCTCGTAGACGCTCCGCGGAACTGATGAAGGTATTTGCGGGTTCTGCTTCTTCTTCGTCTCGTTTTGGCTATGCTGAGAAATTTGTTTCAGTAACCTGGGAGTCTGAGAACTAGCTGCTACAGTAGGGAGGTAAGATTTTACCATGTGTGAAGCTCGTGAAAAGTTTACGTCCCAGCAGTCAGTGTAGCAGTTGAAGTCGGTTAAGGGCTTGGCGGGTGTAATGTTGGTGATTGGCCTGGTAAAGGCTTATACTAGCAGCTGTGATTCTAGATCACTCAAAACCCTTTGGACATTTTGGTATGAAAATCTACGTGCTATCATGGCCCTGACTATTTCCAATACTTGTCCCTCACGGCAGCATAGGCAAAGGCAGTCGCAGGGGTCGCTTTGGGGGACGGCTTCCTACACCCTAAACCATTAACTGGGTGTTTCCTGAAATTAGGGGTACCCTTTTTTGGGGGTCCCTGTAATAAGGGCTATAGTATTTTTGGGAAACTACCAACTAACCCTTAACCCTTAACCCTAAGCCCTTAACACATTAACCCTAAAGCCTGAAGCCCAAAGCCTGGGAAGTAAACCGCTAGAAACCTAGTATCAAATCTAGTTATCCCCAGAAAACTATAGTCCCCCTTAAGTAGATAGAATATAGCGGTTATATAGGGATAATGGAAAAGAACATGGAAGCTACTATTTAGGGTCTAGGGTTTAGGGATACAGTCCCCCTTAAGTAGATAGAATATGGGGTATATGGGGATTTTATTTTAATATACCCAAAGCCATATTCCTTCTACTTAACGCAGACTATAGACTCTAAATCCTTCTTTACAAATACAAGGTTCAGAGCCTAGATTAGGTATTGGAGTCTAAATAATGGTATGGTGGTATACTAAGGTCATGCAGGCAGGAACTTTCAGAATCGACAGTAGTGGTGTAATAGAAATGGATTTTCGTGAAACTTCCAGATCGCGTAACGCAAGCTCGCTGCACAGGAGGAAGGAGTACTTTGAGGGTCATGGCGACTTAATAAGCAGGTGAATAGCCCCTATAGGCCATCTAGTAGCCCCAATTATCCCCATCACCACTCTATTTGCTAAGTCCCCATGACCCCTCAACCCCAAATCCTCAACCCTAAACACCTAAACTCAAACCCTAAACGCCAAGTACAGTTCCAGGTTGGTGGTTGAAGGGTTTGGGTTCAGCTTGGTAGATGCAAGGGTAGCGCAAGGGTCTATACTTAGAGAGAGAGGTTCATGGGCCCCAACACTTCCGCCCTAAACCCGGAACACTAAACCCTACACCCAACTCGAGGGTTACAACCTTCCTTATGACTAGGGTATCTTGCATGAGGCCAGTTCAGAGGATTGTAGGTAGGGTAGTTACTAACTCTCATGAACTTCCTGCAGCCTCCCCAAGCAGAACCGTAGACCCGAGACATGAGCATTTTGAAAGACCTACCCTAAGCTCACACTCCGAGTCCGTAATAATCATATACTTGTTGCTCGAAGCCTGCACCACACATACTACTGCAAGCCCGTGTACTTACTTCTCGGGTACTGGGACCCTTGGTGTTCCATCCCATGGACGTGTATGGCCGCAGGAGCTTGATCCTGTTGTGGAAAGATTGGAATGCTTTCGCCCTCATCAGGATCCCACTTAAGAAGCGGGGGTAATGCAGCCTCACATCTCAACTAACTCTGCGTCTGGACTTAACATAGGACAGATCATGGCTGCCTTGGTCATGTGTTTTCAGCTTGCATGCTGTTTGTTTACTGTCTTCCTAGGCGGCAGGTAGTGGTTTTCATGTCCGCAGCTCATATGTCAATGCCACGACCAAACGCACGGCACGAACGCAAGCAATAGCAGCTTAAGATAAGTGCCCCCAGTAGCTCATTGTCTACATGCAACACGGATGCCTATTGAGTGTACCACAATAGCAAGACAATTTCGCCAAACTCATTAAAACCACCAAAAAACAGACCCCGTTGTCTAGCCCGACCTCCGAGCTCTCATTTTGGCACCTCTATGGGTTTCCCCTTAAGTGTCCAAGTACCTAATTTCTCATATACTTGCCCAAGCCATGTAGAGTCCCTGGCAAATCTCTGGGCAAACTGACACGCTGCTAAAGTGAGTATCATCATGCTGTCGTCCCCAGTAAAGAGTAAGATGGTATTCTCTTCTTTGGTATGGCATGAAATCAGAAGATGTTAGTTCTATATGGTGCAACCTCCAAAAGTATGCACATAGTCCCTATATAGCCCACATAGAACACCAGTTCTCCTTTCATATTCCATTTGCACCTTCCACTATCCTTACTTGGTGCAATCGCCAAGCAACCATCGCTCAAGCGCCGCATCCGCTGCATGGGCAGCTTCTTGTCTGTGTCGCCCGGCGACAAGGAGGCCGACTGCCAAGACCCCGTGAAGGGGCCCTGGGAGAGGGTCGAAGATTTCGAGAGGGCTTTCCAGGGTTTGGGGTTTCAGGTTTAGGGCTCCTGCACAGCAGCTGAAAGTATCGGAGATAGAGGTAAACAATGCTGGGCTTCGCACTTTCTACGCTCTACTCGAAGGTTCGTGGGAGGCAGTAGTCACTTGTATACTCGAATATAACCATACGGATGATTGGAACCGTTATAAGGCCAGTTTGTGGGCTTGTAACTTGGGTTACATGCTGAGGTTTAAAGAGCTACTAAGTTTCACGAACCTCCATGTAGGGTTGAAGGCACAGTGCTCGGGTGCCCCAACCTCAGCACAAAACATTCTGTGAAGGTTTCTCAAAATCAAGCGGGTTGTTCTCAAAATTATGGGCCCCTTTGGTCATAGATTATATTAGTACTAGAATTGGACCCTAATTTGGGGAACTACCCAAGTGCCGTCAGGCCTTTGGGATATGTGATCTATAGTCTAAACTCCTTAAAGGGGGTTCCATGGGGTTTATACATACATATAGGGTTTAGGGTTGAGGGTTTAGGGTCCAACCTTCCTTAAAAGGGGGTTATATAGGCTTGTCAAGGCGGACATGAGCTATGTGGGGATTGCAAGGGCATTATTGAGGCCTTCTTAAGGAGTCTACATTGGTGATCTGAGAAACTTCCATCTAAGGTCTGCATCAGGAGGGGAATTACCAGCGTTCATGATTGTTTGAACAGCTAATACTGCAAACATGCTCCTCAAGACCTTTCAGCATGCTCCCCTTCTGCAACGGTTGAATTGGGGCTTAGGGTGTTACAGAAGGTTTATTGTTGATGCCATATGAGCTATAGTCTCAGCTCCTAGTATCCCCCTTACTAACCCCTATAGTATAGTAGAGCGCTATATAGCCTTGTATAACTCCATTTAAGGAGTTTAGACTTTAGCACATGTGGTTTGCCCTTCATGTTTGGATCTCTGGCTTTGAAAATCAAAGTTGATTGGGATAGTGCTTTGGTGATTGCCACGCGGTTTAGGGTTTTAGGGGTTAAGGTTCAGAGTTGTCGACTCCTTTGAAGCTTGGAATATTTGCACATGTCTGTACGTAGGTTGTAAATACTATGATCCCGTTCTGGGTGACATGTACCTTGCTGCCCTTACATGCAAGGCAACCAGAAGGCGGTGATAAGTTTGACAACCCTCTACATATGTGTGTCCGTTTCATATACAAGTTTGAAAACAGTCAGCCTCATATCTGAAACTGGGGTAGGACAGAAGCCTTCAACACCAGTCTTGTGTAATTACGGTACAAGGTTACCTGAAAAGGTATTGGTATTCCCTTAGGCGCCAAAAGTAGCCGTCCGGGAGGAGCATGATAGGGGTCCATCTCAGCGAGCGCAAATCGGTTGGAGTCTCCCATATCGCAACCCCCAGACATAAGCCCTAATACCAGTCTTCGGCAGAACTCAGAACCACCCCAAGCCAGGACTCCTGTGAATGAATTAGATGTTGAGCTGCATGCGTACGGGCGCAAGTAGCCGAATGAAGGGTTCACCTACCAAAGACCACAATCTTCATGTTTTTACTTGTGTGCTACGGAAGCCCATCGTATCAGGGTCCTGGCACTCGCAGGTCTCTGTAGTAATCCCTACCGTCTCCACGAAATCCCCTACAGTAATCTCAGCCATGCATTCCCCCATTTTTTGCACCACCCACCACACAGCCTCTATGCTTCCTAGCAGCTGTTCATATTCCAAAACTCGCACGACCTTTGTAGTCTATGGTACGACGACTCCCCAGGTGGAAGGTATTAATTAGTCTCAGACGCCAGTACCCCAACGCTTGACCCTAAACACAAATTGACAAGACCCTAAACTCCGAATCCTAGACCCTACAGACCATAAACCTTCATCTCAATCCCCTAGACCTGAAAGCCTGCACCCTAAACGTTGAACCCTAAACCCTATACCCTAAACCTTAAGCCCTAAACCCTACACCCTAAACCTTAAGCCCTAAACCCTAAACGCTAAGCCCTAAACCCCTGAACCCCATACCCTATGGGATCCTCAGCGCTACTTGGAAGGTTAGTGGGACTTAGTAAGTAAGTTAATCGCCCTATAAGCCATATAATAACCCCAGTGATCCCCATTATTAAGCTTTTTACTCAGCCTCCGTGACCCTCCAATTAGGGCGGTTCAGGAGTCTGTGCGGAGCATCCCTAGCCCGATGGACCCTGCCGAGGCCGGACGTGGGAGTTTCTCACAAGATATGGGTTTGGGGGGTTGGGGTTTAGGGCTTTCTGTCTAAATTCCTTAGTAGGGGTTGTGTTGGGGATTATGTATGGAAAATGAAATGGAAACTGGGACTATGTAGAGGTTTACGAGGAGAGAGAGAGAGAGCTTATATATATGTATAGATATGCGCTACTGCCAACGTTATCCTTATGAAGCGACCATCAAGGGTGAACATAGGGGTGCCCCTGGTACCCCAATATAGTCCCTAATAAGGAACCCATGTCCATTAAGCTATGTAGGAAATAGTGACGGTAGCTCATATAGGGGGTGGGTTCTGCAAAATTTGCGGGGTCCCTTTAAATTGGATGATATAGGATACATAGGAGTATCGAGGGTTTCCAAAAATTAGGGGTCCAAATAAGGATCCCCATAATCCCGTAATACTCGATAAGGGCCGCCTGTCTGGAGAAACCCCTACTTATTGTTCTCGTAGGGTTCTGTACAACTACAGTACCTATATGCTAAACCCTAAACCCAAATCTCGGCATTCCCCCCTAAAGCACCAGTAGGCTTCTGTAGAGGGACTTCAAGGTTGGCAGTCGAGTTGAGCGTTGAAGGTTCGCGGTTTCGGTCTGAGGCCTAAGTTTGGTATTGAAAGGGATTTGGGTTTAGGGTTCAGGGTCTAGGGTTCAGGGTCTGGGGCATAGGGATTCAGAACAAGTCTCTTGTACAGCTCGCGACTGACGAATACGACTCACTCTAGTCCCCTCGTACTAATTTCAAACACCCTCCAAAAGGGCTTACATAGGGGTATGTAGGGAAATGGAAAAGAAAACAAAGACGGATTTATGGGGTTGAGAGCTAATGTTAAGCATTCCCACCTATCAATCACTGATAGAGAAGTTGTGGCTTAGATCCAGTGCATGGCTAACGCAAGGGCTCCAAGTCAATAAAACCTACCTACTTTGTGTACAGGGTTTTAGGGTCTAGGGGTTTAGGATTTTGTGTTTGGGCTACATGGGGTCCAAGGTCTGTAAACATTACCTACCTTGCGCTAGTTGCCTGTGTAAGATGGAGTTGCGGGGAACAATTACCTAGCATAGAGCTTTGCACACCTCGCACGGTCCTACTTCCCCCGTGTGTCCCGCCCACTGCGCCACTATCGCCCTCCTTCATACCCAATTAGTCAGAGGTTAATGGGTTGTGACCCGGTTGCATTGGCATAGCTATACACTACAGTAGGATTGTAAATCCCGGAACCTCCTACCAGACCCCGAAACTCTGAGCCCTGAGCCCTAAGCCCGATACGCAATCTTTTGTCGCAGAAGCCTCCTTGTGCGCTTCATGCTTGTCAGGTACTCACATTTCTTCTCCCAGCCTCCTACGCTCATGGCAACACACAATTAAGGTATTCCAACCCGCGAGTACAGGACGAGCATGAAGCGCTAGCTTCCAAAACGCCAACCTCCTAAAACCTTGAACCTCCCGAAAACCCTGAATCTTAGAGCCCGTAGCCCTTAATCATCAACCTGAAGCCCTTACTCGTAAAAACTAAAGCCCTTGACTGTCCGCCGACAAGCCCCAGGGCGCAAAGCTCGACTGCAAGCAGTTTCTGAGAGATGCGAGTGGTCGGCTGTCGGACTGGGCTTTAGGGTCTTCATGGTTGAAGGTTTAGGGTTTAAGTTTTAGGGTTCAGGGTTTAAGGCTTAGGGTTCAGGGTTTAAGGCTCAGGGTTGCCTAGGGAATGGACTTGAAACTGTAAGCTGACATGGATGGAAAGCAGAGAAGCAGCAAGAAATTACTTCTGAACCCCAAGCCACACCACCCCCCCCCAACAAAAAAGATCTAGCCACATGATAGTTGCAGTCAGCTTTAGCTTGGGACGAGTTGCACGCTTTTACAAACCCTCTTCAAACTGCTTTTGCGCGCTTCGGGGTTCACACCCTAACCCCTCAAGCCCAAACCCCCCAACCTCGAGGCCCGACACCCCTGGCCTTAAAAGCCAAGCTTACTTGTGGTTAGTACTCGGAGGCTTGGAGGGTCATAGGGAAATAGTAAGTAGGTTAGTAAGGAATTGAACACGGTAGCAGTCCACCCCCTTCCCAACAAATCTTAACATTCCGCTCCTTCCTTTGTTTTTTGGTCAGCAGTCCGTAGCCGCAACCCTGGTTAGACCTTAAGAAGACCCTGAACTCTAAAGCCTAAACTTGGGGCAACCTTTATAGAGCTAGTTAGAGTGGTCATAAGTGAGGATCTTGGCCCGGTTCTAATTGGTGACTAAGTCCCAACCTTCCAGGTGAGGGCTTAGGGACCCCCTAACCCCTATCTAAACCCCAAAAGTATGTAAGATAGTAGTTCTAAACACCTTGAAACAGCCCAAAAGGCTATACTTCTATATACTTTTGGGGTCCAGGTAAGCCCTGCCAGAGGACTTCTACTTGCGCGAGAGGGATCTTGGTGAAGGAGGCTGCGCAGGCCGCACATAGAAAGGCGTGAAGTCCAGAATGTGGTTTAGGGGGTTTAGGGTTTAGGGTTTTTAGGGTTTAGGGTTCATTATAGTGCGGCTCCTATATGAGCCATAGGGGAATGTTATAGGGGTTATTAAGGGATACTATGACTTTAGACTATAGCTCTTATAAACGTCTGAGTTTGGGGAACCGCAGTTTTAAGTCCAAGTCTCAGACACTTACAGTACACTCCCCAAACTGACGTGGAAGCCGAAAAGGGATCTTATGTAGACTACAGTCCATTAAAAAGCGTGCGATACGGGGTGCCATGTTAGTTTGGAGGACAGCGGTACTTATGCTTGTGGTTTTGGTGGCAGTTGTCACAAGTACGTTTGTGAGCTGAATCGGAATCATATCTCAGTTTGTGATGGCCTCGAATTGCGCAAGTCGTGTTGAGACAACTGCGTAGAGAAACCATTACAAACCCTACGGGTCCATTGGCCCAAATGGGAATTTGAGGCTCCAAATACTAAATATGAAATGCCTGAAACCCTAAGAAACTGAATACTTAAACATTATTGGGAGGACGGTGCAGTTTTGCCAATATTGGGGTCGCCAAGGAACTTTTAAGGATGGATATACGGGTCCCTTTGATAGTTTAGCAGAGGCCTTATTATATTCCATGATAGGAACCCATGTCCATTAGGTATATGGGAATTCTGGCTGTAGCTTACATATAGTTATCGCAGACATATTTCGCAGACACACTTGGTTATGGGTACTGCCAACACAACTGCCACTGATGAGTTCACCATGAACTCTAAGCCTTTAACCCTAATCCTTTTTGCATGTGCACCACATTTCAAGTTAAACCTTTACCACGGACATAACCCAAGAAGTTCGGCTGAAGGATTTTCCAGGTGAGTTGTTTTCCCACAAGCCTTACATAGCCCTTATATACTCTCGAAATCCGCATATAAGCTTGATACAGCACTTCTGTAAGGATACCACCCTGGCAACTCTTCACTTGAAAGTTTCCTTAATTTAATAGGGTTTTAGGTAAGTCCCTGAAATGACCGAAAGCAGAGCCCCAGTAAGCCCTAAACCTAAACCCCAACAATGCCTGTATCCAGGATCCTACCACTTTACAGAGGTAGGTTTGAAACTATTTTGTTTTTTTTTTCTGTTGCCCTTAATGTGTACATAATCCATACGAAGCCATAGGAATCAAATTGTACAGGGCCTCCAAACCAACATACCCCAGTATCATGTATATCAGGGATCCGCATGTTTCGAGTATTTTGTGAACGCTACATGCCTCAATTAAGGGTATGGAGCTCTTTGGGCAGTCTAGTTGCCCAGATAAATGAGGACAAGGAGATTTTGTGTTTATGGTTTTGGGTTTTTTCCGTGTCTGGGTTGAGGAGAGTTTTGGTATCGGGGCCCTCAACGGATCATTTGCTTTTCTGGGATTTGTACCTACATGCACATCATGTTGGGGTGTATGGGGTTTCGGGTTTCTACAAATTCGGGGCCCCTTTTCGGGAGTGTCTTAGGCAAGGATAGTAGTATATTTTGGAGTATCCTTCCCCGCCCATTTATGGAATCCCTTCATCCCACACCTAATGCTTTTGTTGCATAACAAGAGATGTTGGTTGACCATGAGCCATGTCATATTCTAGAACTTATTTCGAGAGTCTCATGGCCGACGCATGTAAGATCCTCCCCAAACCCTGGGCCCTAAACCCTACAGGGTGCAGGGTTTAGGGATCAAGGTTTTTTGGTTTTAGGGATCAGGGATTTCGGTTTGGGGTCTAGGGTTGAGGGATGTTGGTTTAGTTTTCCTGGTCCAGTGTAAATTGCTGTAGAAGCCTTACTGGCTAACAAGAGTAATTTGGAATCACATGGAAAAGAACATGACAACTTAGATGGAAAATGTGGTATACATTTTCTGGATGACTGCCTTTCTTCATATTTGATCTCTTGTATGGCTATGGTATAGGGTCCCTGAAATAGACCTCAAGATGATCCTGTTAGTTCTGCAGGCCTCTACATGGACCTATTGAGTAAGTGTACCTGAAAGTAGTTGTAGGCGAATAATCACTCGGGTAAGTGTACTTAGGGGACTTATGACCTGGCAACAACCACAGTTTTTCAGTAACCTTTCACAGTTAAACCCTAAACCCTTTAATTATAGGACTACCAAACCCCCAACATGGCCCTAGTCCCCAAACCCTGAATCGTACACCCCAAACATCAAGGCTCCCCTAAGCCTTAATTCCTAAACCCTGAGACCCAAATCCTACATTCCAAACGCTAAGGCTACGGAGAGGTCTTCCTCGCTCGGCAGAAGATCTGTGCGGGCTCGTCGTCAGAGCGTCCCTAGGTCTAGGGTTTAGGGCTTAGGGTCTAGGCCCTAAACCCTAAACCCTAAGCCTAGGATCTAGGGTTGGGAAGGCTTTTGAGGTGTGAACTTGCCAGTTTAAGGTTTAGGGTTGTACGTGTTTAGAGCGCGAATTTGGGGTTCAGAGTATAAGGTGTTTAGAGCGTGATCCTAGGGCTTGGGTTTGGGTTTTAGGGTGTGAGTTTAGGGGTTAGGGCTTTAGGGCGGGAAGTTGGGGTTTGGGCCGGCTTTGAGAGTCTGAGTTGACTGCTTATAGGCTTTTAGGGTGTGAGTCCAGGGTTTGACTTTTCGGGTGTGCGAGTCTAGAGCTTAGGCTTTTTTAGGGGTGTGAGTGTAGGTTTCAGGGCTTATAAGGGACGATTTTACGGGTGTTAATCGTGATGGAGTCAGGCGGGAGGATGCCTATGCCGGTATTCCGGCGTCATGTTTGGAGTCCATTGGTTTCCCCCCATTCCTTATACCCCGGTGGATGAGAGAAATCTTGCACCACGTAATTGGAACTCCTCAATGTTGGGGGGTAGAAGGTATGTAGGTAGTGCAAGATGTCCCCCAGCACGATTTCAGGGTGCAGGGCTATAGGGCAGGGCGAAAGAGTCGAAAGCCGCAGTAAAGGATTTTACCACAGGGTGTGCAGCTCAACGACGCCTAACCCAAGGTCTTGACATGGAGCCGAATGAGAAGCAACACCTCTTCCTTGTAAAGTTTAGGGTTATCAAGGGAACGAAGCTAGTCCCTGCATAAATCCCATATAACATATTCCCATATGCCCCAGAAAAGCAACACCTCTGCCTTGTAGAAGCGCATTTGCAGTGTGCTACATCTCGCATAATATCTCAAACCCTTGTCGATACATGTTGGGATAGCATAGTATTCTTTCAATGCATTTACTAGAACAGGATACATGACCTGAACTCGAATCCCTAGACCCTAAAGCTTGAATCCTACTCACCAAAGCTGCATGGGTCCTAAAACCCCCTTAGCACTAGATCTCCATCACAATCCTTGCAAAGCATTTGGTAATGTCCATACATAGCGGGATGTAGATTGAACAGTGCTGCAGTCCTTCTTAGTATAGGGACTCCCCGAAAAGGGATCTTGAATGGTTGGGAATCCCTCCTTTGGAAAACGCCCAAACCCAAAACCCTAAATACTA
>CAJNIZ010001994.1:8351-27423 GCA_905231905.1 Symbiodinium pilosum | reverse complement strand
GTTTAGGGCTTAGGGTTTGAGGTAGTAGTTCAGGAGTTTAGGGTTTGGTGTAGTAGTTCAGGAGTTTAGGGTTTAGGGCTTAGAGTTTGGGGTAGCAGTTAAGGAGTTTAGGGTTTAGGGCTTAGGGTTTCCGGTAGTAGTTAAGGAGTTTAGGGTTTAGGATTTAGGGCTTAGAGATTAGGATTTAGGTTTTATGGTCTATGGTACTAAGTCACCGGAATGTGGATACTTAGTAGAACACGAAGTTTCCTTAACCCGGCAACTTAGCTTGCGGTCCTTAGCAGCAACCCAATTTTGGGGCGGGGGGCTTGGATTTAGGACATGTGGGTTTGGGGGCTACCGGGGTTTAGGTGTGAAAGTTATGGATCTAGGTGTTGTGAGTTTTGGAGGCTTGAAATCTGGGTTCAGGATTTAAGCTTGAGGGTTTAGGGCTTTCCGGCTCAGGATGCAGGCTGGAAAGCCCTCTACCTGTTCAGGAACCCTGCAGCTTCTTTAGGATTGAACGTTTAGGGTTTAGGGTAGAACTTCGAACGGCAGCTGTTCATTGCAATTGTAGCCAGCAAAAGCTTCATGAGTTTAGGGCTTGGGGCTTGGGGTGTGTCTCCACGACAGCCACAAGTACCCCCGGCACACGGCAATGCGCAGCACACACAAATCAATGCTGTCATGAAGGACAGCAGTCTTTGCAGGGCCCTTTTGAAGTTCTCTATTTAAGGGTTTAGGGTTTAGAGACCCCCCTCCCCGAAATAATATCACATCCCTCAAACCCCCTAACATGAAATGTTCCCAATGTACTACAGTATACCACATAGGAAAATACAATCTTGGGGGGACGTTTTAACATCTGGGGATGGAATTGATTAGCTTGGGGCGTGGGTAACCCCGCTGTTTTTGTCTCGCTCCACGCAGTGAGTTTAGGGTTTAAGGTTTTAGGGTTTGGGGCTTAGGGTGACGCGCGCGGTGGCCTTCGAGGGTAACCTCTTCAAACTCTTCGCTGGCAACGCTCACCTGAGCAGCTGTTGGTTGATGGACAGCAATACCAGCAGAATAAGCCGAAATGAATGTCCGATAATTCTCATGCAATCCCCCATAGGGACCTATCTGTTACAACTTTTTTTTTGTTTATCCTTATGTCCGAACCCTAGTATAAGGACTCTTGAAGAGGAGCATATTTTGGGACTTGTCTACTGAGCGATCCCTGAAATATATCAGTCAGAAGGCTCTGGCTTTCTAAGAAGCATAACCTAGGGCGTAGGGTTTAACCTTTCGTCATTACCTTAATTGGGGCCCCCGTTGTGCCCTCATAACTCTTTTTATGGTTGTGCATGAGTACTCCGTTGAGAAACCTTCATATGAACCACAGTCTAAAGTCGTTGTATCCCCCTTTAGAAGCCCTAAATCACACCCTTATATCATCCCTCAAGATGATCACCTTTCAGGAGTTCAGACTGTGGCTCAGATAGTTTCCCAAAACAGGGGGACCCCAACATAAACCCAAAATACTATAATCCCTATTATGGGGACCCCTAAACCCTAAACCCTAAAACCTCCATATAGCTTGCAGAGCGCTTCCTGAGACATGAGAACGTTGAAAAAGTGAGCCTCAACAGCTGAGCAGCGTCCAAGAAAGTTCCAAAGAACTTAGGGTTTAGGGTTTAGGTTGGGTCATTCCCCCTCACAGTAACTGTTACCACAATGGGTTACAGGAGTAATAAGAACCCTCCTAATAAGGCTCCTATAAGGACAGTTACTGGGAGGGGGAATGACCCAAGGTTTAGGGTTAAGGGCTTACCTGCACCTCTAAAGGAGGATAACAAAGACGGCCCAGGACCTCCCCCTAAACCCCCTAAACCCTAAAGCCCTTAGGTTCCAACCTCAGGTTCCAACCCAAAGCCTGTGAATGCTACAAGGAATCTAGTTATATGGGGATAGGGTTTAGGGTTTAAGGTTTAGGGTAACTACAGCGATTATGAATATTGGGGTTGTATTAGGGTTATTATAAGGAATCTAGGACCATAGTATTGGAAATTATTTTGGCTTCTATAGACTTCTTGCTGGTTGTTAGGAAAGCAGGAAGATATGAAAGAGACCATGGGAGCTAGAAGGAATCCTAACCTCAAAGAACCATACAAAACCAAAAAAGAAACTACAGTGGAGGGGTCCCGGTAGAGCCAAACCGTTCCCATGAACCCTCCGAGGGCTGCACGACAGTCAGCACACATTCGTCTTCGATCCCAGCTTGTGCCTTTCATTCAAGTGATCAAATCCAGGGTTTGGGTGGTGGGGGTTAAGGGCTTCTGCTCTACACTTTAGGAATTTCAGCTTCTGTTGGTGTAACGTCTACAGGTTTGAGGATCTCAATTTCAGGGTTTGGAGACTTCAGGCGGGAGTTTAAGGGCTTTACGCTTTTCGGGGTTTGGTGTTGGACGAGTTTGAGGGTTCGGAGTTTTAGGTTGTAAGGGTTTAGGTATCTAGGAAATCGTGGTTTACCCTAGACCCGTAAACCCTTTAACTTTGAACTCTAAACCACCTAGGAACTCTAGGTTTGTGGGGTTCACAGCTTCAACGTAGCAGTTTGGGATCTTGGGGTGGTAGGGCTAAAAGGCTTGGGTTCAAATAAGAATCGCGCGTCTACAGGAGTGACAGGCAGTGGGGAGCACAATCATTCCTCACTGGGCATAAATTTTCAACTATGCTCCCCCCATTCTATCCAGATGCATAGCGTCCGAGACCTAGCTGGGCTTACGGGATGCGATGCTGGATCCCATATAGGTGAAGAAATGGCCCTTGTGGACTACACGTGTCTGAACTCGGCACATGGCTCTGCAAGGAGGTTTGGTACCAGGTGAGTGCACTTTTCAATTGGGATACTGCAACAAATGTCAGAGAATCCTCTTGGCCATGTCAGAATGTTGAGCCCTACGCTATCTAATGCAAGGGCCTACACAATTACTAACGTCATCATTTTGAGGTGTACTCGAGCTACCATGTACCCATGCAAGGATACAAGGAATATACAAGCATAAACTTGGTATTTTTCGGCCCACACAGTGTCTCTGCTGCTGCCAAGGCACAAGGTTGCTGTCGTAGCCGGCTGTGACCTGTTCCTGGCACAGCGTTGTATGGCTTTGGGATATCATGCGCCATAAGCTGGTTGCAAACTTAATCCCCATAATGTTAATCCCGCCCCACAAACCTCATATGGACTATCTTTAAACAAATTGCAAGTCGCAAGGGGAATATGTAAGATAAGGGTTTGTCACGAGGAAGACAGGATCAATACAGGCTCACCCTATGGACCTATTGAAAATCTGAGAGACACCAGATTGGGTTTAGGGTTTAGGGTTGATTACACTCCCCCAAACTAACATGGAAACCCATATAGCCCCCCTTTCAAGGGACTGTAGTCTTTATAGGGCACCTTTTGGGTTTCTATGTTAGTTCCCAGGAGTGTATTTACATTTTTTGAACCTCAAGGCTCAGACTTTTCGCCTTTCGCCCTACACCCTGGCCCGTAAACCTGCAAAGCCTAGATGCTAAGCGGCAAACCCCCACCCTACTTTCCCAACATCCTGGAGTCAGACAATAAACTAGGGTTTATGTAGGGTTATACAGGGGTTATATTGGGATAATGGAAAATAAAATGGAAACTACTATAATGGGTTATATAGGGTAGGTTTTAGTGACCCTACTAGACCAGCCCATTATAATCGTATTGTAACCTTGTAGAAGTAGGTTCTCTAACCCATTAGTGGGCCCGGGGTCCCAGTAAGTAAACGAAAAGTCTACTCCCAAAAACAGACATCCATACATTTAGAATCCTTGAAGGTTCATGGGGCGTGGTAACACCGTATAAGAGGGCAAATAACCCCTTCTTGGGAACCTACACCCTAAGCTCGAAATTTGCCTTGAGCTCTGCTACAAATTTGAATTTCAGCTGGTTCCTGGGAGCATAGACAGCAGAACTGAACATTCCAGTAAACCGAGAAAAAAAACCTAAACCCTATGAATCTTCAAGTGGTAGTTTCCCCAAATACCCAATAATATAGACCCCAAAATACTATAGTCCTAACTATTGGGACCCCCAAAATGGTACCCCTAATTTTGAGAAACCCCCAAGGTAAAGCTTGGCAGCCCCGCCTGGCCCAGGTAGAGCCGGGTCAGGTGCGCTGGCAAGGCGAGTGTCCTGGGCGCAAAGATTTTGGTAGCTCCAGAATATACTTTGGGTTTAGGGTTTAGGGTTTAGAGTTTAGGGTTTAGGGTTTAGGGTTTAGAGTTTAGGGTTTAGGGTGTAGGGATTAGGGTTTAGGGAGAATCTAGGATCTCAGGTTCAGGCGTTTCGTCTTCCGTTTATTTATTAAGGGCTTATGTTAAATGGCTCCTGGTTGAAGGCTATAGGGTCAATGGTTTAGGTCTTCAGATCCAGGGTGCGAGGCTCAGAAAAGCGTTTGGGATGAGAAGTTGTTTTTAAGCTTTGGGTTCTGGGCGTAGGTTTATACGATGTGGCTACAGGAAGAGTGGAGCCGTCTTCGACCAGTTTTTCAATACTGTATGTTATGTCGACTATACGGGAACCCTTTGAAAGAGTACTTGGGAACATTGCACGGGCTCTAAAATGAAAAATGGCAGGGTTCAGGGATTAGGGTTTAGCGTTCAGGGCTTAGGGCTTGTTTGGCATCCCCCACCATGACAGCCCGACTCAAGAAGCCGTGAGACCCTGTGGCCGGACCCTATACGCTTTAAACCCTCAGCCTAAGTCCGACACCCTCAAACCACAAACCGCGAACCCTCAATCGTAAACCAGAATCTGAATCTCTGGAACCCTACACCCTAAACCCTAAACCCTGAAACCCTTAAACCCTAAACCCCTACACCCTCAACCCCTCAACCCCGTAGACCTCTAATCCTTCAGCCCCTAAATCCCTAAACCCTCAACCCCTAAATCCTTAAACTCCAAATGCACTGAATAGTACTTTCCATCTTTCCGTTATCCCAATATGACCCCAATATACTATAGTAGTTTCCATGTCTTTTCCAGTAAGCCCCAAAAATCTAAGTTGCAAAGCTTCTACTTTGCCCTAAACCCCTAAACCCCTAAACCCTAAACCCTAAACCCCTAAACCCCTAAACCCTAAACCCCAAGCCCTAAACCCTCAAACCCTTAGTTGCAAAGCTTCTTCTCAATGTACCGCCGCAGCTCTGCCATCGTCGCATCCTTCAGATTATTGGAACTGGCGATGATTACTAGGAGCTATAGCCTAAAATCCTTAAAGGAAGTTCTAACGTGGGAGTTATACGGGGATTAGTGATTAGGGTTTAGGGTTTGGGGTCTAAACTCCTTAAAGGGGGTTAAGTTATGACTCTATAGAGGAGTATTTTTAAGGGTTAGTAGCGGGCATACCAGGAAAGTAGACTCTAGCTCACATTATGATGGTTTTGCTAATACTATTGTTGTTTGTTACTGCTATGACTATATTGTTATTCCTATCATGAGTTCATTCCGGTATTTTTGGTTCTTTCGGTTTGGGGTTTCAGGATTTGAGGGCTTGGCAGTTGAGATTCCGGGGCTAAGGGGTTTGGGGGTTTAGGGGTTCAGGGTTTTAGGGTTTAGGGTTGCTTTCAGTTTTAGAGGTTCGGGGCTTACCTTCTTCTACTGTCAGGCCAGGGGCGCGTGGTTTGGAGATGCCCAGATATTGAGAGTTAAGGTCTGGCGTTCAGGGCTTACAGCATGACGTTTTGGAAAGTCCCTAAGTCCGAGCCCCCAAATCTGGTGTTTAGGGCTTCGGCTTTGGGTTACAGGGTTTAGGGTTTAGGGTTTAAACCCTAAACCCTAAAGCTTTAAGGTCCAGGGAATTACAAATGCCTGCGGCGACGTTGAGGTAGCTGGGATTTGGACTTGCTTTCTCGGATCTGGCCGTTGACGGATTCCCAAGAGGTTTAGGGTTTAGGGCTTAGGGTTTGGGCGTTTAGGGTTTGGGCGTTTAGGGTTTATTGGGCTTCAAAGCCTTAGGCCTTGAGCTCGAACTAGGTGGCCCATAGAACCCTAAGCCATCGGAGCACAACCCGAAAGACAAGAACAATTTTGTGGCTCAAACCGCCACCCTGGAATCCAAACCCTGAACCTTACTTACATTTGGATAGCTGGGAAGAAGGGAATGGAAAAGAACATGGAGACTACTATAATGGGCTATAGAAAGACTACTACGAGGATCCACTCTTTTATTCCCAGCTGACCAAAGGTGAGCTTAACCTTCAACGGGCAGTCCTCACTGATGCAAACGTGCACCTGGGTCATTGGGCGTGCGGGGGTCCCTTAATTCGGGGGCCTCTTTAATTGTAGAGGGTATAGGATTAGGATCCCCAATCGCCTGGGACCAAACAGGTCCCCCTTCTTGGATATAGCTCACTTGTCTGAAGAACTTAGGACCGCCAAAAGGGAAAAGGGCTTACTCAACACCCCAGGAGCCATATGGGTGTACGTACTTGGAGGTCCGTTGTACTCATAACGTACTGAGTAATTGTAGTTATAACCTAATTATCGGCACTACAGTTACCCTAATATAATTGGTATAATCGGGGTTCTAACTACAGTTACTAAGTAGGTTATAAGTACAACGGACCCCCAAGTAGGGCTTAAAGATTGGGGCCTAGGACTTCCAAATACTTGCAGTTAACTTCTAAGTAGCTCAGGGTTTAGGCTTTAGGGTTAGGACTATAAGGACCCCTGCCGGAGGGTTCGCATAAGAGTATCTGTAGGGACCCTCACAATGTATCGGCATCTGAAGCAGTTCATAGAGAACGCTGCTCAGAATCATTTTTCTGGATTGGCCCCTGAAACCCTTTGAAACATGTTAATATACAGGGTCCCCTATTCAAGCAATTAGGGAAAATATTCAATATCCCAGGGGCCTACCAGTTTTGAAGTACCTTGAGAAACTGCAGCATAGGAGTTTCTTTGAACGCTCCTATAGAATTCCTGATAGAGAGGCCCCCCATCATTAATATTCCCAAGGATCACCCCTACTTGACTCTGGAATTCAGGTCTAGTGCGTGAGGTGTAGGGAGCGGCCTTATTGGGATTATGGTTTGCGGTCTAGAGGATTAAGGGCGCTTTTGTAAGATGTTTTGTTTTGCTGTTTGGTGTTTGGGGCTTGGGGGCGGCGTTTAGGATTCTTGATCTAGCATTTCTCTAGTTTTGCCTTTACAGGTTTGCCGCAGGGGCCTTTACACGGTTGTGCAGGCTTCCATGGAAAATCGCATCGAGGGACTTTAAGGGGATAGCATGGATGGCGAAGACCTAGGTGCCGTTGTTGCTCCATCCCTCTTGTTGCTGCTGATGTTGATGCTGTTGCCCTAAACCCTAAACCCTAAATCCTAAACCCTAAACCCCAAACCCTAAACCCTAAACCGGCTCGTATCGTGGCTGGTAATGCTGGTGTTGCTTCTGCTGCTGCCGCTGCAGCTGTGGACTTTGGGCTCATGGGCCCAGGGTCCACGGCTACGCGTGCTAAAGCGGATCCCAAAGGCAAAGCCCGGGACCGTTCCTTGAGGCTTGCGTTTCTTAAGGTGTGCGGGAACTCCTCTCTTACCCAATAACCAGGGCTAAAAAAGTTTTTTTTAAACTTTATTATAGAGACCCAAAAAGGAAGCCCAAAAAGGTCAAAGTTCTTCTATTGGCTAAGTTAAACTCTTGCAAAAGTTACATTGCATATGAACTTCCTAAACCCTGAACTCCCCCAATGCTTCAGCCTACGCCTTGTCCGCAGTAAACTACATGGTAGTTTTAATTGCCGCGGGGGAGCCCAATGTAGACTCCAAATTGCTACAATCCTTCCTATGGGGATGCCCCCCAAAAAAGGGCCACAAGTTTTTGGAGGCCCTATACTACCTGGAACCACAAACAAGGCTGGGAAAGCTGATGCAAACACATTGCCCCAGTGCTTCCAACAATTCGGAATGCAGTTTCGGTACAATGGAAAAGAAGATTGAAAAGAACATGGAACATGAAATTAAATGGGAACTTGGAGGAAAAAGGTGCTCATAGAGCTTCAAGAGTCTGTTTTTTTTCGGGTGTCCTTTTTTTTGCAATGGTGACAGCATTCTGCGGGAGAGAAGGGGAGCCCAAGTTTCCTTGAAACTACCAGGGATTTTGAGTTTAGGATCCCCCTTAAGTAGATAGAATATGGCTTTGGGGTATATTGCTTTAAGATCCCCACATACCCCATAGTCGATCTACTTAAGGGGGACTATAGGGTGTGAATAGATGCATGAGAAACGTGCACGCCAGAAAGGACCACATAGGAACTGCTTGGGTCGAACAAGCTTAAGTGAGCAATGTAGAAACCTGAATAAGTGCCAACATCATTGCAAGGTCTACTTGAGGTTCCCTTTAGCATAATTATGCAAGCCACAATACTGGTATTTCTCAAGCTTTTACCGTAGCCGTTCTTGAGTACATGGCCGGGACTAGATAGTAAGGGTTTCTGGGGATCGTAATAACGTAGGTGCTTTTTTTGAACTGAGGTTGGGGTTTGCGGCATGTTAAATTATAGGTATCCAAGAACTATGAGGGAATAGCTATACTGGTCATTATTCAAGCGTCCTAGTAAAGACACAGCCCTCCTTCCTGTAGGTGGAGTCAACAACAGGGGAACCCAGAGCACATCCAAACGCGGTCTAGGGTTCTGCACGGCCCTATCAAGCCCAAACACACATCTTCCTGCCTCAACCCTAAAACTTACTGGTGCTTAGTAGGGAATGAAGGAATAGAATCCCTATAGAATCCCTATAGAATGTATTCCCTTAATTCCTACTAACACCCAATAAGAACACCCCCAATAAGAACATCTAAACGGAAGTCCAGTAACCTCACGTCCGGAGAGGAGTCTCAGGGTCACCGTGATGTCGCGGCCGTGGGTGGAAGTGGAAGGCGGCGACTGATCCTCCACAGGCAGTCCCCAAGTTTAGGGTTGAGGGTTTAGGGCTCAGGGATCAGGGTTTTAAAGAAAGCCGAACATGTGCAGAACAATAGCCGCGTTGGCTCGCTTTATGGGTTATGGCCCATTATATTCCCGACTGTTGAGTTGCAGGTAGGGTTTGAGGGTTGAGGGTTTGAGGGTTCAGGGATAAGCTGTAGGGACAGGAGTTTAGAGTTCAGCGTTGAAGGATCTAATAGGTCTAGGATTTGGGGTGCAGGTTTGAGGGAGTATCCCCTCTTCCTTCGTAATATTACAACTCTCCAGCTCTCTAATAATACATATTCCCATTGTGGTATACACTAATATATTGGGAATATGTAACATTGGCGTGGTCGGGTGTTTTAATATTAGGATCGTTCATTGGTGCCTGAGAGGGACCCTCAACCCTTAAGCCTAATCCACTTGAGCCATAGTCTAAACTCCTAGTATCCCCCTTTATAACCCCTATAGTAGTCCCACATATATTCCCCTATATAACTCCCTTTAAGGAGTTTAGACAATAGCTCACTTAATTATGAGGAATATGACGGGTATTTGAGAGCTACTAGCAGGGACCATGTCCGTACTAACTAGGGAATGGTGCTCAGAGCTGGAAAGGCATAGTAATTTCTGAGGGAATGCAAAGCCACATACCCAGTTTGGCTATTAAATTCCATGAGTGACAGAAATTCGTTTTTTGTTTCCCAGGGGTGGGGCTGGGCAGTTGTGTGCTTGTATGTTGTTAAGCTTGAGTTGAAATTGAACATGTAGCCTGAGGGTGAGGGTTTAGTCTCCGATCACAAGCACCTAGTGTGTTGAAATGCGCCGTAGCCGAGCTACACATTAAGTTCACTGAAAACTGCTTAGTTTTCTGAAGCAAAACATGCCCAGAGTAGCAAACAAAGATTCTAGTGCCAAGTACACCCGGGGAGTGAAGCTCTTCTATAGGGTCTAAGGGCTAAGGCTTTAGCTCCTTCTGTAATCTACTATATGCATGAAGTCCGATGAAACACCCCATACAGAACCCCTATGCTTGCAGGATCGGGAAGACTTAGCAAGTTAGTACGTATACCTATAACCCCTGCAAGCCATACACCAACCCTAGTTATCTCCTGTAGCAACCCCTACAGAAGTCCAGCTGAAACTCCATTTACTACTCTCGTTCCTGCAGCTTTCAAACAGCTAGGTCAGGTTCTCCCAGTTGTAGTGGGAGAAACGGGTACTTGAATACAATTTCCATTCTCCCCTGTGGTGACTTTTAGTGCTTTGTGAGATCAACTATCCTCTTGGCCTTGAATCCTAAAACCCTCAACCCTATAGTCCCCCTTAAGTAGATAGACTATGGGTTATATGGGGATCTTATCATAATATACCGAAAGCCACATTCTATCTATTTAAAGGGAACTATAAATCTGAAAACCCGATCGCGTTTAGCACTTGCAAGTACCAAATCCTCTGGAGCCAATGCCACGCATGATGCCATACCATAGCCGCTTGAGCGGCCTCCGGCAGGACTTGTATGCCTCTTGCTGGGCCCTCAGCGAGCGCCACCATGCAATTAAAATGGCCAGATGCATCGTCCTCCTCCCTCACTGTTCTTTCATCATCAGACCGTTGCTGTTCTTCTGCGTCTGGGCTCATTCCAGGCATCCTGGTGTGCACCCCAACCCTGTCAACAGGTTTAATCGCGAAAGACACTCAAAGATCTTGAGTATGCTTCCATGAGTCCTCAGCCTCGGCCCCTTTTGCGTTCAGCTGCTGCCTCATATCGCCATGTTGGCCGCGGAAGGTCGCCACAGTTGATGAGGCCGCGTTCTTAGGGTTGAGAAATGCATACAAGGGCCCAGGCTTCCTCATGTTCGTTGTGCCAGGGGTTGGGGTTTGTGGGTTCGGGTTCGGGTTTTAGAGTTTAGGATCATTAAATCCCTGAACCCAAGAGCATGAACCCCTGAAATTGTAAACCCGAAATCCGCAAAGGTGCCAACCACCTGCATGGTTCGAAGCCTGGCTTCTGTAGTAACCCAGGCCCCGGATGACTAAAGCCTCCCCCCTTAGTAGGGATTTCAATAGGGATCCTAAGATTAAGGGCCTTTCGACGGAGGGGGTTTATTAGTCATTAATCGTGGGTCTACATTTCAAGCTGCCGCTCCGGTATGGAGAGGTCTTCTCCAAATGAGCCTAAATCCTGAACCATAAATCCGGGTGCTCAGGACACTTTCGGAGCCCTGAACCTAAACCCTGACCCTTCAACCCTACACCCTGAACTCCAGACACTACACCCTGAACCCTATACCCTGCACCCTAAACCACTATAGTCCCCATTAAGTAGATAGAATATGGCTTTGGGTATATTCTACTAAGATCCCCATATACCCCATATTCTATCTACTCAAGGGGGACTACACACCCTAAACCCTAAATCCTAAATAGTGCTTCCATGTTCTTTTCCTTTACCCCTACATAACTCCAACATTACCCCAGCATAACCCTAAATAGTAGTTTCCATTTTCTTTTCCATTATCTAAATCACTACACCCTAAACCCTAAACCCCTAAACCCTAAACTCTAAACCCTAAAACCCTAAACCCTAAGCCACGGGCGTCCTCCTCACCCCCCGTCTCTTCGGGTTCTGGCGGCCGGCATGCGTAGCCGCCGGCGGCAAGCTTTAGGTCATCGGTATCCTTGGGCTCCAGGTTTGGTGTTTAGGGTTTAGGGTTGAGGGCTTAGGGCTTTTTTTTTTTATGGGGCCATTTCTCCACTGGGTTTAGGGCTTAGGGTTTAGGGCTTAGGGTTCAGGGCCTAGGGTTTAAGGACGCTTAATTTTCGGAAGCCCTAGACCCCATAAATCGATACAAAAGACCACTTTCCATTTGATTATCCAGTTTATGTTCTGCTTGATTCTCCATTACTAGGGGAATATCCTGAAACCCTATATATGATCTATAGCCTAAACTCCTTCTATCCCCCGTCATGACCCCCATAGTAGTCTCCTATATAATCCCCCATAGAACCCCCTTCGAGGAGTTCAGGCTATATCTCATATAATCTCTACTATACTGTCCCTATTGGTGCTCACTCAGGCCCCTGAGCTATGGGCCGTCTTTCCCGGTTCAGGTTCCGGAGCTTTCGTCTTGAGAGTTCAGAGTTCTGGGCAACCTTTTGAAAGTGAATGTGAGCTACTGTCTAAACTCCTAGTATCCCCCTTAATAACCCCTATAATAGTCCCCTATATAATCCCCATTTAAGGAGTTTAGACTATGGCTCATGTGGTTTTGATGTTTTCTCTGAGGTTTAGGAGTTTAGGGTTTAGGGTCCACTCCTCTGAGCCGATTACCAAGGCCAGGCGCAGATCGGGTGTGGATTTCTCAAGGAGAGGGAAGACTTCTTGCGCAAAAAGGCGTAATGCACGGCTGGGCTTACTGCTTGTTAGCCTAAACCCTAAACCTATTAGGAAATGGAAAGAGGGGATCTCCACAGTAGAGCCTATGGAGTCCCCCATCGTGGTTCAGGGATTAGGGCTTGCGGTTCTCCATCCCACACTCTCAAGAATCAACTTCGGGGGAAGGTTCAGGAGCCAGGCTTTTGAAGGAGGCTTACAAACATTTTTGTTGCTTCTAGTCTTTGGACGTAGAGCGCTAGTATTTTCTGCATTGTTGGGGGGGCGATGGGGCTGCAGGAAAGCTTGTACTGTAGCCCTGTCGGTTGAAAGGTATCTGGCTTTGGCTTTCCTATATGAACCTCCCCATTTTTTATGGCTTTCCGGAGGAATATCTCCTGTCTTTGAACACTCCACATCCGGAGAATGTAAATGTGCCACTTCACCGAATGAGGACAAAGAGGGGGTAATGCACTCACTATGAGTTCAAAGCACCTAAATCCCGAACTTAGCTCGGAAACCTTACATATTGCGTTTTAGGTGGTTACTGTGACGTCAAAAAAAGTCGTTGTTGTTGTTGTTGTTGCTGTTGTTGTAATGCTTGTGACTGTTCGTGTTTCTAGGTTCCACTGCTGTTGCTGCTACACCGCCCATGAATTTGCCAAGCCACCATCTACGTGCCTCCACAAGTGGAGACCATGTCTCCAACCCAGCCAGCTCACCAGAATTATTCTTGGTAAAACTATGACACTATAGAGGGGTTTGGGGGCCTCAAGGCTTAAAGGACGGTCCTAGCTTGGAGAATAAGACCCTGGTCTTGCTTCTTCCGTGCTCTTGTGTAGCCCGCCCTTCATGTCTATGAGGCCTACACGCTTGGAACCCTAAGCCCTAAACCGAGCTTGAAGCAAAAGCTGCAGAACACACATCCTTGCTGTTCGGCAACTACCTGGACCCCAAAAGTAGGTAACATAATAGCCCAAAACCCTTAGAAACAGCCCAAAAGGCCATTATTCTACATACTTAAGGGGTTCAGGTAATGACCTTGCCTTCAGGCTCGGGGTTC
Organism: Symbiodinium pilosum; assembly: GCA_905231905.1. Lineage (NCBI taxonomy): Eukaryota > Dinophyceae > Suessiales > Symbiodiniaceae > Symbiodinium > Symbiodinium pilosum. The sequence continues at coordinate 14,027 of CAJNIZ010001994.1, read as the reverse complement.
AAGTTTTAGGGCTTGGGGTTTAGGGAGAAAGGTTTCGCAGAAAACTGACATGGACACAGCTCCCTGAAACAATAGAAATAGTTGAACTCTATTTTTATAGGGACTATTTGGGGTGGGGGCGTCTGATGCCTAGCGTTGCTTGGGGTTTCTAATGTCAACGAAGGAGATCTTGCACTACCCTATATGCCTCAGAGAGAGATCTCAAGATCCCCTGATTTCACCGCATGTCCTAGCAGAATGGAACAGGGCTTGTGGCCTAAGGTTCTTTGCAACAGAGCAACAAGAATGCTCCTATTTACACACAAAAAGTTGTAGGATTTGTGCAAAAGCTCCAAAAAACTCGAATCCCAAAAGAAGATCTGGAATTTCGACGGAACCCCGAGAACTTACGATCTGGACTCACTCCTGCGGTATTAGGGATTAGGGTTTAGGCTTTCTGTGTAAGGCATCCAACACTATTCCCTTGTAACTCTTGTAGAACTATATGGTCCCCCTTAATGGGATAGAATATGGGATATATGGGGATCTTATTATAAGATATCCAAAGCCATAGTCTATCTACTTAAGGGGGGCAATAATATATTCCTCCCAAACCAGGTCCCTACACTTCCCAAGTGGCGATGTCTCAGAATTCACGCGAACCCCTACACTTCCCCACCTATGCTATCCTACTTCTGGATGATAAGGAGGAACCGGTCAAGAACAGGAATCAACCTTTTTAAGTTCTTCTGCATTCCTCCCGGACAGACCCTGAAAGAGGCTTACGTTCTATCTTCTCTTTCCATTTGATACTACAGGGATTATACGTCAGAAGTGTACTTACAGAATCTCCCTGACTCTTGACCTTAAGCCAAAAAGCTGGTAAACGAAATGGGAATTTCCATTGTCTCTTCGATTCCTCCCATATACTGACTGAGTTCTCTTGATCCCGAGAGTCAAGCCCAAACCCGAGATAATATGGTAACCTCTCTAATAACACCTGCTCATAATCCCAAATAAGGACACAACCCCTCATAATAACCCTAAACCCTAAACCCTAACCCCACTTTTAGTCCCTACGTATCCCTTTGGTCCCTGCGGTTTGTCACTGTAGGCAGCGCGCTCTGCCTTTCTTCTTCTTCTTCGACGTGCCAGAGGACGCTGCTGGTGGGGGGCGGAATTGGGTTTAGGGTTTAGGGTTTAGGGTTTAGGGCATTGTTGTCTCGTTATTAATCTTGTCATCAATGTCTCTTGCCAGTATGACTGCTATGGGTGTTGTCAACGCATCATTGTTTTTGTTGGTGGTATTTGAAATTAAATCTATATAAAAAGATTGTTAGCACTAACTGTTAGTGTTGTATTGTTCTTGCTCCAGCGAACGGGTAGAAGCTTCAAGCGACCCCATGACCCTTCTTTGCTTGCAGCCCTGCATCTTAATAAGAATTAATCGGAATATAGAATGCCCAGTATGTACCTTCCAAACGTGCCTTTCACAGAGAACTTAGAATTATCTAGAAGCGCGCATGTGTGATTGATGACAATGGCAAACATGATCTGTACTATCCCTCCTCAAGCAACATCGCAAGGAGAAGGTGGCCTAGGACCCTGAAGCGCGGGGATTGAATGAAGCACCTGGTTAAGATGAGGCATGTTGCATCTGATCCTGCAGCAATAGAGCGGCTTCTGCAGTAGCTGCATCCGACAATGCCCTATTTTGTTCAAGTCAAACCTTCTGCTTCATCAAACCTGAGTGGCCGTTGCTTAGAAAGAACAACGAAAAGGGGCCATACGTTTACCACAGTTCATTGGCCCTGAACCTTAAACGAGTGCTACATAAACCCTAAGCACATGCTCGACAAGCGTATCTTGCTCCAAGACTATGTCGGAAAGCATTCACGGCCTTTTGACGGCAAGCTTCTTTAGACTTCCGTGCCAGGAAATGCGAGAAAGGAACTAAAAACGCTAGGAGGTATCTCTATCTGCCCTGGAATTTTCAGAACATCGATTTGAGCCGCTTTTAGGGAAATGTGATAAAGAAATCTGAAACCCGTTTTCAGGGCATCTCCAAGGATGACGGAACATGATCCACACACGCGTCCTTAACAACCTGTGCTTACTTCCCAAGCCTCTTGCTTACTTGTTGTTATGCGTTGCAGGGAATGGAGGGATGGATGCCTTGTCCCCGGTTAGGTAACTGTTTGCATTTTCTCTTCCATTCCCTGTACCCAGAGCCTTATTGTAGTTTCCATTTCTTCTTCATTCCTACCCGAATCTCTTAAACCTTATGGTAATTTCCAGGTGCTTCGAATTCCTAAGCCTTTCTTCTAAGGTAACATGCGTGGAGTTGTCCAAATTCAGCGCGCGGAAGTTGTGGTATAAGGATTTGGGTGTTACGCATTAGTAAGGGGTGGGGTGGGGAATCAAAGGCAAAGAGACTGGACAATTTCAACGAAGCTGCGATTATATCTGAGCAAGTGTAGAGATGCTAGTGTAAGGACATGAATATTGTTCAGAATAAGGTGTTTTCTGTTGAAGGTGTGGATGTTATCATATCAGAATTACTTCTGGCGTGCCTGAGTCCAACCATGCCCCTTAGAGGGCAACATCGCATGTTGGCTCATGGTATTCCATTGCCGTCATGCAAGCTCCACGCATGGAGTTACTGGCATCTTAAGAAATAATTACTCACATGCAGAATGGGAACCAAGACCAGCAAGACTCCGTGTTAGAGTCCATGTGCGTCCTCTGGCTAGTTCTGCGACTCCAGTCACCAACTCTCAAACTTTCTAGACCTTGCCTAGGACATGAATGCATGCAAGGTAAGGTAAAGCAGGGACGTAAACAGACAGAAGCAGGTTTGGGGGCATATCATCTGATAACTTTTCCTAAGCCCTAAACCTACAACTTGCTCAGAGTTCCTCAGACTTCTATATTACGTTGGCAACCCAATACTTCTATGAACAGCCCTGAGCTTTGACAACTCCACACCAGGTTTCGGGTGTATGTAGGGTTTAGGGTCCTGTCAGGAAAGCTGCAGAGCAGTCAACAAAAAGCATCGCGGTGGCACTTTGAAACCAGAAGCACCATCAAGCAACATGAGCCCAAAAGAATGGCTCCTAAGAAAAACGTAATCCCCAGTAGTATACTTTGGCAAAAGCACATTTCGTGATTGGTGAGCGTTTCATACCCCATGGATATTCAATTTATGATTGCGTTAGAAATGATTACAGCCATGATGGGAACGCAAATAGTCACAAAAGACGAAACAGAACAAGCAACCGTGAACTTGCAGGGTCCTAAATGAGTACCAAGATCATTTTGAAATCTCTTGGAGATACTCTGTTTACCATAGCTGTATGAGGAATGTAGGACCATGACCTAAACCTTAAATCTAAACACTAAACCCAAGGTCCTAGGTCCCTGACTTCCACCAGCGGCGGGCCTTACTTAGGCTAATGTAGACCCATGATCCATAGGGGCAATATTGGGATTATACAGGGATAATGGAAAAGAAAATGGAAACTACCATTTAGGGTTTAGAGTTTATGGTAATGTAGACCCATGGTTAATAAAACTTCCTCCTTTTAAGGGCCTTAATATTAGGCTCCCTATTCTAGTCCCTATTAAGGGGAGGGTGTTTATTAATCAGGGGTCTGGGCTACTGTGGATTGTAGCCCTCGGAGTAGCTGGCATCTTGGGGACATCAGGATAATTTGGTTAGGGTTTAGGGCCCTAAACCCTAAACCCTAGGGCTTAGGGCTTAGAGTTTTCCAGAAACTGGAGGTCCCTTTTTCTGCTCAGGGTTTAGGGTTTAGGGTCCAGAATAGGGATTATGGCAACTTTGGAGTATGCCAGGAGCACCCGACTTCGTTGATAATCCCCATTTTGATCTACTTTAGAAGGCGGATGTGGTGAAAACGATGGGTCCTGTTTCGAAGGACTCACGTAACAACGCCGGAGCATGACTACACAAACCCTACCGCACTCGCATACCTTAAAACCCCTGGCCCCAAAGCCCTCAATCACGAAAGTCCAAACTCCTAAATGAAATTTTACACCCAACTGCCATATCCCAAAAATCCTATGCTTACTGGGGGTTGATAGGGAATAAGGGAATATGATCCCTATACCATATTCCCCTCTTCCCTACAAACCCCCAGGAAGTAAGTCCTATGCTCTGATCTAACTTTGAGCTAGCTCGTTTAGGGTTTAGGGTTTAGGCCCTTTCATGACCCAAGGAAGACAACATGTCCTTTGAAGATACACCACCCCCAAAAGTGGAGAGAAGCCAGAAAGTGGTCCCAAAGGCCCTTAAACCCTCCTAAACCCAAATTAATCTAAAAACCTAAAATCTCTAGCCCCTATACCTAGACTCTAAACTTGAATTCCTGGACTCTAACACCTCATCTCGAAATTATGGACTCTAAACTCTAACCCTTCAACGTTGCCCCCTAAGCCCCCTAAACTCATTAACCTCTAAACCCTTAAACCCCTAACCCTAAGCCCCTAAACCCCTGAACCCCTAAACCCTGAATCCCGCGACCCTTCAACCCCTAAAACCTAAATCTCTAAACCGCAACATGCTTTAAATCTCCAACCTACTGACTCTCTTCCTCAACCCAAAAAAGTTCTAACTTTAATATAAACACCAAATAAGGAAGGCCAGAAAGTTTAAAGTTCTTCCATTGGCTGAGTAAGCACTTAACCCCCTAACCCTAAGCCCCTAAACCCCTGAACCCCTAAACCCTCAATCCTTAAATCCCTAAACCCAACATGCTTTAAATCTCCAACCTACTGAAGGTGACTGGATACCTGGGCCTGCCGGCTTGAGGCTCCTCCTCACTTCGCGGCTGCAGCCGCCCAGGCTTCGGCGAACTCCTTTCAGGTTTAGGGTGTATGCTTTAGGGTTTAGGAGTTAGGGTTTGGGGTTTAGGGTTTAGGGTTAAGGGAGTTTGGTGAAAGGAGTAGGGTTTCGGGATGAGGGTTTCGTGGTGATTCATGAGGATTGTTTGCGGACCTTGATGAACTAGGATTTAGATGTTTGGGTTTATAGGGTTTAGGGTCTAGAGGATGGCGATTAGGCTGGGCCTAGGGCGATTTAGGGTGTATAGGGTCTAGAATTTTTAAAGTTTAGGGTTCGGGAGTAGTTGTAGGGTTCAGGGTCAGGGTTAAGGGATTCAGGTCAGGGATTAGTTTCAATTTTGAACCCCATGGACATTTATGCCTGCGTCCAAAGCGTAGGGCGCACAGGCCAAACCCAACCCATTCCACTCTGTATCTGCGACTTAACAGAGAAGCTTGATGTTATGTTGACCGCTAATTGACGTACCCTATACCCGACTTCTAGAAGGAATCTTGGTCCATAATGTTAGTAAATATTTCGGTTTTTTGTCTTGCCATCCTCGCGCTGACGAATGTTGGATTATCAACTTCTTTGGCCCGCGCAGCCTTTGGGTTTAAGGTCTGGGGATACGAGTTTAGAGATTAGGCTTAAGGATTCGGATTTAGGATTAGGGTTTCGGGTCTGGAAGTTAGAGCTTGAGGATTAGGATTTAGGGGTCAGGGTTTGGGATGGGTACCCATTGGTGCCTCTGCCTTGTGATTCAGAGAGAGCCAGTTGGGGTTTCTGAAGATTAGGGTTTAGGGTCTCTAGGGCCGGTATTGCCCAAAAATGGTCATTTGAGCTATAGTCTAAAC
>CAJNIZ010001993.1:7784-18508 GCA_905231905.1 Symbiodinium pilosum | reverse complement strand
GGTCCCTCCTAAAGTCCTTAGAAGGTTTGAATTGGCCGGGCTCAGCTCGCGGCAATTCCAACCACCAGCACCTTGAGCCCATAACCTGGCCATACTCCCAGAAGCTCCGGCATATAGTCGCCCTTAAGTAGATAGAATATGGGGTATATGGGGATCTTATTATGACTTACCCAAAGCCATATTCTATCTACTTAAGGGGGACTATAGCTTTGATTGGGGGGATATGCCCTACACTTATTGGTTCTCAGTAGGGAATAAGGGAACATTTCATATAGGGATGATAATCCCTTATTCGCTACTAAGAACCAGTACTTAAATGATACTCAGATTCCCAACCTGGCTAAAAGGTGTATTCCCTAGGTGGACCCCCCACCCTGTACAGCAATAGTGACTATAAGGGAATAACCGAGATTATGTTAGGGTCCTCTTATATTCCTATTCTACCACTACTACAGGGTGGGGGAGTCCTCCTAATGTACTTATTCCTCTCTGATGTTGTTGCTGCTCCCTGCGCGGGGCCAAACGCCAAGGTGATTTCGGAGCAAACGCTTAGGGATTTTTTACAACCCTGAAGGTTTAGGGTTTGGAGTTAAGGATGCATGGATGGATGGATGGGTTAGGGTTTTGTATAGGGTTTAGGGTTTGGGGCTTCGGGCTTGGGGTTTAGGGCTCAGTGGTTCGGAGTTAACCGCATCTTTCAGCTGTTAGGGACTGGAAGCCCTGGCCTTGGCAGAAGGCTAGGATTTCAAAAAAAAAATGCCATTGCCCGGGGCCGCTTACTGTTTCGCTTAGGTACGTACGAGGGCCAAATTTTACCCAGGATTCTGGCTCTTACCGCGGCTGTCATCGAAACGGGAGTATTGTTGTTCTATCAATGCGTTCTGCGCATTATACTTCGTGCCATGATACTCACCACAATTTCAACCACTACTAACTACACTCGCAAGCATCACTGGCAGGATCGCCAAATCAAAGTATAGTTCATTGCCGACACGGCCCCCAAAGTGCGCCCAACATCTCTCCTAGTCTTCAAGATCTTGCTGCTTGCTCGAGGTCCTAACTAAACCATGAACCTTAAGCTTCGAGCTCTGAAGACCAACTGCGAAACCCCTGGCCAAGTGACCTGAACTATTAAATCCCAAGCCAGAACTCTGGACTCTCAAAACCTAAAAGGTTTAGGGTTAAGGGTTTTAAGCCTACAACTACAACCTCAAACCCTACACCATCGACCCTGCCACCCGAAATCCTATGACGCCAGTCAAACAGCCATGGCGGCTCGGCGCTGGCACAGAAGCTGCTCCTTAGCCTGCAGCAGCCGCAAGAAAGCCTGACGAGATCAGCCCTTGAGTTAGCAGTAATTAAATGGGGTTTAGGGTTTCGGGTTCGGGGTCTATGGTTCAGGGTTTACGGTTCATGGACAAAATCCGGCGTTGCCATACATATGATCGATACTATAATTCTCAGGGTGTAGGAAAATTGGGTCATACAGGATTCTGTCCATCATGCGAAGAGTTTGTCACCAACAGTGGGGTCAGGGCTTCAGGGTGCAGGGATCTAGCATTTGCAACAGCAAACCTACTGAGCCCCAAACCCAAGTTGCGTAAGTCGTCATCACGATCATCATCGTCATCATCATCGTCATCGTCGTCGAGGCTGCCGGGGTTGTCGAGATTGCCACCGCCATCAGCAGCGGCAGGGACCTAATATTTCTTTCAATGAATTAAGATGTTGGGGCAAGTATGCTACAATTGAGTGGGACTTGACCTACAAATGCTGTTCCCCAAATGGGCGAACTTAGTATAGGGACCCGTAGCATAACAGAAACCCCGGGTACCCACACCAAAAGGATTTAGAAAAATCCTAATCACATACCTGAAACCCTAAATCCCTAAACCGTAATCCCTAAACCCTCCACACCCTAAACCCTAAACCCTAAACCCTAAACCCAACCCTGAAGACTGACCCCTATACCGCAATAAGCCCGCCTTTCCCACATTGCCGAGGCCCAACAGGACCACACGGACAACCATTGGATTTGCGTTTAGGGTTTAGGGGTTTAGGGGTTTAGGGGTTTAGGGTTTAGGGTTTAGGGGTTTAAGGATTAGGATTTAGGGGTTCAGGGCTTAGGGTCTGAGGAATTTGGAGTTTAGGCGGGATTTAGGGCTTAGGGTTAAAGATTGCGTTTGGGGCTCCTCATGCCGTGTGCTGCGTTGATATGAGTTAAGTTTTAGGTGCATGAACCAAATTCGATAGATGTGTTCTTCTAAATACCCACCCAAAAGAAGGGTCTAACCTTACTCTCTATTGAGGGGACGAGAGTACCCTCATCACACATACTGTTTTGAGACTGCCTCTCGCATCCCAGGCACCGCAAGTTGTCCAACGATGAGGGTGTTGCCAAAATGGTATACCAAGATCTTCCAAATAATCCATTTAACCCCCAAATCATGTGTAGTCCATTGTCATCGGTATTTGGTGGTCTAGGTCTAGGTTTTCTGATTATGAATGGATACCTTACACAACGACAGGGTTCCTGTTAGAAAAACTTATATTCAGGCCAAGGGGACCCCATGTCCACTCTCAACTGTCCCTTGGTACGTCTACTGTTGCCAGTAGCTCACATAGCCCCTACACCCTTAACCCAAACCCCTAAACCCTAAACCCTAATCCCTAAACCCTAAACCCTAATCCCTAAAGCCCTCATCCCTAAAACCCTAAACCCTAAACCCTAAAACCCTAAACCCTAAACCCTAAAACCCTAAAACCCTAAATGCCCCTTTGCCACGTAGCTATTTAGGCACGGCAGAGGCTACGGACTACATCCGGCAAAGCCCTTTGAAGTACAGCCCGAGGCCCGGCGAACATGTTTTCGCTGCGCGCTATAAATCCTGTGATTGCGGGGGTTCTTAGGGTGAGGGTTTGGGTTTCAGTGCTCTTGTATAACGCTTAGTATGGGGCTTCGGGTTTAGGGTTTAGGGCTTAGGGCCTGGGGTTTAGGGTTTATGGCTTAGGGTTTAGGGTTTTTGCGGTTTATGGCCTCGGGTCTAGGGTTTAGGGCTTATGCCATCCAAATGCTCTTCGAGCCCAGAAGGCCGGCAAGCAAAACAAAGTTGCAGATGCAAAAAACTGAAAGCTTCTAGAAGAGGGGAGCCTCTAGGGACCTTAAGGTTGAGGGTTTAGGGTTTAGGGTTGGGGCGCCTCTAGGGAATCTGGGAATATATACGGGCTTTAAGCGGCGTATGGCGGGTTTTTTCCTCGCCCCTTCCACACGCAACTACGAGAAACATGCTATGAATCTGTGGATGGACGAACTTCTGCATGACTTGAATCACTCTGGACCCCTATTCCGATGAAAAATGCACCTCCCTAATCTCAAGCCTAAGTGATCTGATAGGCCAGGCTGTAATTATGCAGGCCCTTCTCCAACATATTGCCAAAGTTTGGCCCTTCATGTTGTTCACCTGGAGGTTCATGAGTAGTTCTCAGTTATATGTTAGAAGGACCCCCCACCCTGTAATAGTGGTATAATAGAATATATAAGGACCCTAATAAAGTCCTTATTATCCCTTATAGTCCCTGTTACTGGGTGGGGGGTCCACCTACGTTATATGTTACCCTGAGGGTCCAAGGACTCAAATAACGGGGCTTCAGGGCCCAAATACCATGACCTGGATAGTATTTGGGACCTAAAGCCCTGATAATTGGGTCCTTGGACCCTTAGGGTTATGTTCCAGGTGTGAGCCATAACTGCCGACATCATGTCAATGTACCTGATCTACCACCTAGTTAGCTCCCATCACTCTAGACACCCTAAAGCCTAAAGTCTAAACCCTAAACCCTAAAGCCTACAGCCTACACCCTAAACCTTAATCCCTAAACCCTAAACACGAAACCTTAAACCCTAAACCCTGAACCTCAAACCTTAAACCCTAAACCTTAAACCTTAAACCCTAAATCCTAAACCCTACATCCTAAACCCCTAGGTGGTCGCCCGGGCTTCGCGCGAACTCCTTGACGTGACCGCCTCCAACTTCCCGCAGCGTTAGTACCACCAGCCCTCACCAGGGGTATTTTGGGTTTAGGATGTAGGATTTGGGTTCAAAGGGTCCCCCTGACCCAGATTCTGGGGTATTTTGGATGTTTCGGGCTTCTTTAGGTCTTAACGATTAGGATCTTCAGTTTGAGAGTATAGGGGTTTAGGCTGTAGGGTTTCAGGGTTTAGTGCTCAGGGCTCGACGGCGTTGGGGGGAGCATCTCGTCTAGCGGTATCAGTCTGGTTGCCTCCTTCCAGATTACTATTCTTGCTCAACTTCTGTCCGTATTTCATGCAAAGCTCCTCGTCTCTACAAGTTTTACCCTGCTCAGAACATGCGCACAAAGTGGATTCTGTGGTGCCATACGCTGTCCAGTTTTTTAAATGCATCATTCACTGCAGTACACGTTGTGGGTCAGCACTATGCTTGCTCGCAGGGTTCATGAAGTCAACCGTGTCCTTCCTGGCTACAGAAGTATTCCTCTTTCTCTTGCCACGCAAGTTGCGTTGCCGGTGTGAACTATGTCGGGAGACCTGCCTTTCTGGAGCGGCTATTGCCAAACTCTTTGCCTAAACCTCAGCCCTAAACCAGGCCCCTTATCTGGTGCACAAAGAAATGTCTCATGGGCACTTCCGGGCAGCTTTCTCAACATCGTGAACGGCTCTGCAAATCAGGCCATATGAGTCATAGTCTAAACTTCTAGTATCCCCCCGACTAAGCCATATAATCCTCCCCTATATAATCCCGCATATGACCCCCCTTTAGGGGGCAGTTTAGACTATAGCTCATGTAACAAGACTCTCCCTCAAGGGGTTCTTATTAGGCCTAACCTCTAGGTTGCCCTCACTGCTGTCCTTGCTACATGTCTCCGTTTACACTACCAAAGTTCACCTGCTTTGAGAATCTCCCCCATACAAAAATCCTAGACCCTCACATCTCTGCAGCCTTTTATGAGTGCTTCCATAAACAGGAGGCCAATGTTGGCACCAACATGTCTGACTCCTCCCTTTAGGAAATCCTAACAAGGACCACGAGTTTTCGGGTTCACCCGTAGATCCAGCTACAAAATCATGTTGTTGAAGTTGCGCAAGTGCGCAGCCCGAAACGTGCCTTGCCGCACTCGTATGCCTTGTACCAGTTTGAGGGTTTAGGGGGTTTAGGGTTTAGTGTTTAGGGTTTAGGGTTTTGGGACGGGATTAGGGTTAGGAATTCGGGCTTCGGGCCTAGGATTGAAGTTTGAGGGGGGGTCCTGCTGTGGATTTTAACGCAGCTAAGGCGATGGGACAAGGCATCGCCTGAAGTAGCCAGTACTCCTCCACAGCTAATGCAGGGGGTCTGAATAATGACTAGTACAGGTAAGTACGCACCCCAAGCAACCTTCCCGAGATCCTAGTCGTCAGTAGCTTACTTCCTGCGTGAGCTTAGTGGTCCGAAGTTTTCCCGAGTTTGAACTTTGAAGTCGCATCCTGAACCCTAAATGCTAAACCTTGGGTACTGCCCCCACCCAGTACTGTAACAGTCTATATTAGGGGTCCTACTAAGGGCTATATATACCCATATTATAGTTATTATCCAACTGTTACTGAGCAAAACCCTAAACACCTCGGGCTTTGTGGAGGCTGAGGCTCCAGCTGTCGATGATCGGGTTCAGGGGCATCGTCCAGAACTGGAGCTCCCGTGCGGGAGTGCCAGCACCTAGCTGAGGGTTTTAGGGTTGGGGTCTAGGTTCTCTAAACCCAAGCTCCCAACCCAAAACCGAAACCCCTCAACCCCGAAGCACTTTCTTCACATAGGCTCCAGGACGCAGGGCTCATATTCAACTCGGGGTTATCCCAGCCCACTCGGGCTCTCTTGGGAGCAAATGGCACCAGTGCAAAGGAAATCCCCAAGCCCCCAATCCGGACACCATACCCAAACCTAAATCATTGCGTAAGGATCTAGGGTTTCGGGTTTAGGTGGATTTCTCTTGACCAGGCTGACTTACGGACAACTCGGCTAATTGAGGCGAAAAACCTAGAAGAGTGGTAAGGGAAACGCACAACTTGAGCTGGACTCTGAGCGCCCAAAGGCCTGAACTCTCAATCTTTACCCCTCGAATACCTAACCCTCAAATCCTAAACCCAAGCCGCAAATCCCTAAACCCGAAACCCTTGAATCCCTGAATCTTCACTCGAAGCCAGGGCGCCCATGGAGTTCACCGCGCAGAACTTGTCCAAAGAGTAGAGAGTGTCGGGGCCTGCTACTTTAGGGTTTAGGGGTCGGGGTTTAGGGGTTATAAGGTTTAGGGTTTAGGGCCGCATCATACGTTCCGTGCGCACCACGCAAGGTTTGTGGTGCGGATTGCGCCCAGGTTCACAGATCCACCCAACCCAACCTCCCTGTTTATGACCTTCGTCGGGCTTAGGGGTTTTCAAGGGGTCCAGAATTATTTGGGCAAGAACGATGAAACGTTCGCGGGGTGTTTGTTGGTGGGGAGCAGGGAGGCCCCAAACGCTGGGAGCAGTGGGGGGCCGTCTCTGGTGGGGCCCTTCATAGAGTTCCTAAGACCCAGAACCCAAAATCCAAAACCCAAAGCCCAAGACCCAAAACCCAAATCCAAAATCCTAGGCTGCGACCGCTTCTTCTAGTTTTTAGGGTAGGTACACATACGGCAAAACACTAGTGCTATCTGCACGAGGAACTGTAAGGGACCCCAGGATATAGCCTCATCACGACCTTTCCACTACCTAGAGTCCCAGCACATGCTCTTTAATCCCTTTACCCTAAATCATGGAAACCAAGCCATTGGACTCTAAAGCCTAAATCCTACGCCCCAAAACCCAACAGCAAAGCCGTTAATCGCCAAACCCCAAACCTGAATCCCCACCCCAAATCCTTGTCCTAAATCCCCACACCAAACCCAATGAATCTGAAATCCCACACCATAAAAGTCCGCCTACCAATCCCTACGGTCTAGATCCCCGCACGCTCAAGCCCAGAATCTCTGCATGCTACATCCCCATAAACGTCCCCCCAAAAAAACCCTAAACCCTATAGTCCCCCTGAAACCCCTACATACTCCCTGTACAACCCCTACGTAATCCAAGCGTGTGTAAAACCCTACATAATCCCCATAGCCTATGTCGCCCCTGCCCCTCTATAGTTCCCTATTACCTATCTCATCCATAGTCTAAACTCCTAGTATCCCCCTTCATAACCCCTATAAGAGTCCCTATATATACAATCCTCCATATAACCCCCTAGAAGGAATTCAGACCCTAAACCCCAAACCCCACATAATCCCCTAGATAATAACCCCCTTTAAGGAGTTCAGACTATAGCAAATCTAAACCCCAACCCCTAAACCCTAAACCCTAAACCCCAACCCCTTAACACTAAACCCCAACCCCTAAACCCTAAACCCCAACCCCTAAACCCCAAACCCTAAACCCCAACCCCAAACCCCAAGCCCTAAACCCCAACCCTAAAACCTAAAACCCTAAACCCCTTGAACTCTCGGCGAGGTTCGAAGTCCACCAAGCCGGCCCATGAGGTGCTCCGACTGCTGGGGATGGAGAGCAGCGAGCTCCCACCGGCAGCTCCTCTGTTTTCCCTAAATAGGGATTAGGGTTTGGGGTTTAGGGTGCTTAGGGTTTATTAGGGTTTAGGGTGTTTAGGGTTTAGGATTTAGGGTTTTGGGTTTATTGAGGGCTCAGGGTTTAGGATGTAAGGTTTCTTAAGGGTTTAGGATTTAGGGTTGTTTAGGGTTGTTTAGGATTTAGGGTTTAGGATTCAGGGCTCGGGAGTTCGGGTCTGGAGATTTGGAACTTAGGGAATATAGAATGAATTTCAGACTAATTGAGTGCGGAGCTTAAGGCCTAGGGCTTAGGAATTTAGCCGCTTAGCATTTCAGGGTTGGGGAAAATCAGAGATGTACGATTGTTGGTTGAGGTGCTTCGGGATTTCGGGTTTGGGCTTGCGGTGCTTCTTATGTTGTACTTGAGGGCGTAGGTTCTTTACAATTTACGGTTTAGGGCTTGGAGATTGAAGGTTTAGGGTCTAGGACTTTGGTCGGCTACTGCCCCGGCCTAAAACGATTCAATACAGGACTGTTAATGACGGGTATAAACTTTCTGCAGTTACAAGTACGTTGATTACTGGGGACTCTCATATGGCGGGGGCAGTACCCCAAAGTGTAGTGGCGTTGGGGCAGGTGGTTTAGGGTCGTCATTCCGTAAAGACGCCACGGGACTCTCTTCCAGCGTTGCAAGGCCAACCTGAGAGATTGGCAGCGGCACCATCCAGCCCCAATGGATGCTGTTACCCATGGTAAGCAAAAGCAAGCCAAAATCAGACTGACTGGCCTCTACATACTGGGGGGCCAAGCCAACAATCTCTGAAACCTAAGGTCTAATCTAATCCCCCAAAGTTCCCTCCAAAGGCCATGTGTAACACACAACAGTGGATTGGAATATGCTGGTGGTAGTACGACTTTGAAAATCCTCGTGCTGGCAGTGGTGGTACTGCGGCACTGTGCGGCACTAGCAGCCGCAAGCGGAAGAAGAGGACAAGGAGCGCGAGGAGGACGCTGCATGGTGCTTTCATCCGGCCATCGTCTGTAGAAATTTGCCGCTGGTGCCAACAGATATACGAATAATTATTGACGACTGGCTCTTTATTGAGCTAGTAGACAAAAAGTCATCGTGTTCCTTCTTGGGCTTGGCGCAATATAAACTAGAACTACATCCAACAAAGACCCGGTAGTGTAGAACGAGAACCGCAACACACCCAGAGTAGAAACCAATTACAGCTGGTAGCTTGCAGGCGGGTATTTCCCATAGAATTCCCATAATCTGTACCTTCTAGGAGCAATATAGAAGCTGTATGAGAGACGATCCACCCGAAAACCACACGGTTTAGGGCTAAAGGGTTCGGGATGTTAGACCAACTCACCATAGGGTTGCAGGGTTTAGGGTTGAAGGGTTTAAGCGTTTAGGGTTTAGGGGTTTAGAGTTGAAGGGTTTAGGTTCGAAGGGTTTAGGGTTTCATTCAGAGTTTAGGCTTTTAGGGCTTAGGGCTTAAGGGTTTAGGGTTAAAGGGTTTAGGGCTTAGGGTTTAGGGTCTTCAGGTTTAGGATTTGGGATTTTAGGGTGTGGGGTTTCTACGAAGTAGCTTCAAACGGTGCGACCTGCACAAGTCATTCTTGGTCAAATCGAGGTCGGATGCCGTGGATGTGCGGCCTTGCTTTTTCTGCTTGCTGGTTGTTAAGTTTGTGTGGGGTTTAGGGGTTTAGGTGTTTTGGACATGGGTTTTGGGTTTGGGGGTTTTGGGTTTGCGGTTTTGGGGTTTGGGGTTTAGGGCTCATGGTTTTTGGGTTGGGGACCAGGCTTCGAATGTTCCTGGGCTACTGCTCAGGAATTTGAAGCGAAGTACCATACTATGAGGGTTTCCCAACATTAGGGGTTCCTTTTGGGCGTCCCAATGATAAGGATTATAGCATTTTGGGGTCCATGTTGGGGTCCCCTTATTTTGGGAAACTACAACATGGATATGCAGCGAATACTGCGACTTCCTTTTCACGGTAGCTCAGTTTACGTCGGACTGCAAGCACGTAAACCGTCCCACGCAAGCCATAACATCCCCGCGCGGTGAGGCTACAATATGGGGGTTTCCACGAACAAGGGGCCCCTTTCTGAACCCTCAAAACTAGAATCCAGAATAATATAGGTACCCCCAAGAAGGTGGACACCGCAATACGGTCTTAGGTTCGAGAGTCTCGTGGAATTAGAAGGTCCAAGGACATCTCGAAGGTTGCAAGCTCCAAACAGTAGGAACAGTAGTTGAGGGCACCTTTTATCCCTGAAATTGCTCCTTAACCCACATTCCCCGGCATATGAAAACCCTGGCGCTCCAAGATCATTGCAATGTTCAACCTTGGCTGGGTGGTAGTGCACCCTTGATGTCCAAAACAACCCTGAACTCCAAATCCCAAGTTTCCCGGGCATCGGGCTCTTGGAAAAGCCTCGGTTTCGGGTGCTGGGCGCCACCTCCGCAATGGAAAGCTGGGCTTCGTAGCCTGATGCTCGGCTAAGGGCTTAGGGTTTTCCAGAGGTTTGAGACTGGAAGCTTTAGGAATCAGGAAAGGCTTTCGTGTTTAGATCTTGGGTTTAAAAAGCCTGCAGATTTTTCCACCCAGCTAGGCTAAGATTTGGGGTTTTTGGCTGTTGGGCCGAGGGCCTGTGTGGCGGCCATGAAGTTGCACTAGAGGTTTAGGGTAAGGGAGAGTAGGATTTCGAGCGTTTATAATTATAGGGTTTATAGGGCTTATGGGGTTTATATAGGGCTTCTGGGGATTGAAGGGCTTAGGTTTCAGGCTGGGTCTAAGAGTTTCGGGCCTATGCTACGCCTCCCCGCCTCCGGGGGCAGAGGGAACCTTGCAAGAACAGTGCCATCAAAAACACCGCGCGGCGGTTGTCAACAGTATAGGGACCTCGCTGTACATGGGACCCCAAAACAGGATCATAATGCTGACAGCCTTCCATAAGGTGTAGGGTTCTAAGATTTAGGGTTTAAAGCTTAGAGGACCCCGAAGCGTGCTCCCCCGGACTCGTCTCAAAAGTCGGATCCTAGATCCACTGAGTCATCCCATGAGCCCTTAGGGCTCAGGGTTTAGGGTGGGGGGCCCTTAACCCCTAAAACCCTAAAACCCGA